>PVLD010005068.1:0-94612 GCA_004027595.1 Dinomys branickii | reverse complement strand
TGTGCATAAAGATGAAAGGAACAGGCTTTGCAAGACCCAGGTGAGTTTCCCCAAAACTCCAGAAATCACAGTGAGCATCCTGGTGGCTCTCTGCAAAGACAGAGGAAGAACCTGTTTGGCAGATGACCAAGATTTCTGGGTACTAAAGGCACAATGAGGTCAAGAAAGAAATGACAGGGTGGAAAGGGAAAGAAGAGGCATGAAATGTTAAACCTCAGCCAACTATTTCACAGGCGAAGCCAAAACCTGAGTACAGGTATCCTACATTCAACAGCCGAACCAGGAGCTCACTGTACCACCCACCCCTCCACAGCCTCAGGTCACACGACAGTTCTAAGACTACACTGTCCCCAAGGGCCAGGCTGGGGCCAGAAGTACTGGATACAGCTGGCAGTAGTCTTTGTGAATCCCAGTAGCAAAGAGCTAAATTTGGCCATTTAATTTGAAGTAAGGCTTAGTTCTAAGTCCAAATTAGAAGCAGAAAAAGGTTAAGATAGGTTGACTGACCCAAAGCAGTAAGAACCAGAGAACTTATGTCAGAATTCAGAAACATGGTCCTAAAACACCATTATCCACTCCCGGTGAGTTTTCATGCTTAGACAGACTCCAGCCACCTATATTCCTTATCTGCGACAGCTCCGGTCCTCCGACTGCCCTCAGAACTTGGCAGTCTATTTTAAAAGATTAAACCTATTTTACCCAAGAATCACTATGCCAGTGCATTCATAGGTCTCCAAGAAACAGGTAAGTGTCAGACACTGCTGCCAGGCACTGGCAATAAAAGAAAAATGTAAAAAGACAAGCTCCCTACCATAGGCATCTTGCCCGATGGAGAAAGCAGTTTTAAATAAGTCACAGAACTGAGCTGAGGCTGCTTTCTCAAGACTCCAGACTGCTCAGAAGCCTTCCTTCCAACAGCGGTTTTCAAACAGTGGTGTGACTCAGTCCCCTGAGTGCTGATGAAGAACAGAGGCCCAGGTCCCTTGAAGGGCAGGACCAGCCTCCATCATCGTACCAAGTGCCCAGTTGAGGCTAATGCCCACCCAAGTTCAAGAACTAGTTTCCTTGTGTCTATCCTGTCCACAATCGAAGAGTTCACAGAGTTCACAGAGTCAACAAGCCAAGGTAGGAGGAAGAAAGGAAGGAAAAGACATCAACAATCACAACTAAGTAATTTTAGGTAAGCAGGCCAAGAGAGCAACACATGTGGTCCTTGTCCTCAGAGTATACAATGCTAAATAAAGGTGCTATCACCTCGGCTCTACCTCTGAAAATGTTCAGAATACAATACTGGGAAGAAAGGGTATATGATACATTTTTAGTCATATACTCTAAACTACAAACACTTTATTAGTTACTTCCTTATTCAGTAAGAAGAGTTTATAGGACTATTCACACTTTCTACTCTTTTGGTTCTAGTTGTTAATAATAACTTGTCTAAAATCAAAGCCATCATTCCACCAGAGATACCAGCACAAGAAAAGGATCTTAAGTACTCCTTAGAAATTTATGGAAATTATCAACAAGACACAAAACCAGCAAAATGTCCTTAGGAAACACTGCTCAGTAAAATGTCTGCTAACTACTATAGATGTAACTGTAACAAAATTAAGATGACCCAAACCCAACTCTCCTTGATGAGAACTGTAGTGTGTGAGAAGCTGAGAAAACCCATGGCCATCAAAGATGGGAAGCATCATCCAGGGATGTGGCCACACTGAAGGAGACAATGAATACTTCACCACAGTGCCCTTTTGCAGGTAAGACAATTTCAAAGCGTTATCAGTCCTCCACAAAAACCCCAGAGGGCAGGAGTGAGACAGCTCCCAGACGGCAGAGCACATGGAGTTCCTAAAGGGTGGCACAGCCAGACAGGGGTGGGAGCTCCCTGCCTATTCCTATGGACCACACCCTAGTTACTTCTCTCACTGCTGACACAAAATGCCTGACACCCGAAGTTAAAGAAGGAAAGGTTTACTTCGCTCACAGTTTGTAGAGGTTTTAGTTTATAGTTGGCTGGCTCTGAGGCAGGGGGCACAGGAGAGGGGCATCACAGAGGAGAAACAGTTCATGGCAGGCAGAAGGCAGCAAAAGCAAGCCACAATCAACAAGCCTGTTTCTGTTCCTTGTATTTTACCCAGTCTACTCACCCTTAGGGCAGTTAGCACTCATACCCTTAACCCTAGCATTGCACCATGAATCCCAGCACCACATACTCTAGATCCAGCCACTTCTGCAAAGCCCCATCTCTGACTGCATGGTGCTTTGGGGAACATCTAAACACAAGCCATAACATTCTGCCCTCGCCCCCTCCCCCCCCAAAGACTCATGCACATCCTTCTACACAAAAGGCATTTTGTCCATCTCCAAAACCTGCCAAAATCCTAATGGTTTCAGCACTGCTGAAAAGTCTTCTCTGAGATTTAAGGCAAACTTTTAGCTGTGAGCCCCTGTATAAATGAAAAGAATGTTAAACACTTCTAACAAACAATGGCACAAAATAAAAACTACCATTCCAAAAGGTGCAAATGGGAGATAGAAGGGAAAAGCAATGAAGCAAGTCCAAAATCCAACAAGGCAAATGTAGTTCCATGTACAGTGTCTGAGGCAACCTGTGGGAAGATGTAAACTCCAAAGAGCTTGGGGGCTCTGCTCCAACGCTATTGCTGGAGGTTATACCCCCACGGCTTCTCTCTGAGACTCACTCTGTGGCTCTGCTCCATCCTTGCAGTTTTCCTCAGATGATCCACATTATTAGCTTCTCCAAATTTCTAGGATTTCCACTGCACCTTTGACTTCAAACTCATAGCTTTGTACGCTACCTGGCTTCCCAGGCAGTCTTGTGAATTCTGGTTGGAAGCCTTCCTGACCCTACAACTCTTACATTCTGCATGCACCTAAAACCACCACCACACAGATGACACCAGCTTGTAGTCAAGCTATCTTTTCTCTTGGCTGTAAGGGTCAAGTGCCTAACAACCAAATCCTGAGGAACAACTTCTCTAGGCTGCCACTATTCTAGGATATGGTGCTCTGGGTTTCTCTTCCCAAAGCAAAGTCTACCATCTTTGCAAGTCCTGTTGGTTCTTGTGATGTCCTCAGGCCATCTTTTCTGTTGTCTTCTTCTGAAATATTTGGTCTTTTCTTGATAGTCTTCTCAGTGACTAATTTCTCCTCTGTTCCATTTTTGCAAGTTGCAACTCTATTCTTTCTGGCCAAACTCACAACATTTTAAATTATTCTGCTGGGCTTTTTATTCTCAAGATAAACCTGGCTAAAAGCCCCCAACAGTAGCCATGCCACCAACTCAACATTAGACTTCCTTAAAGTTTCTTCTGCAACATTAATTAATCCACTGCCCTTAATCTTGCTCTCAGGTAAAAAAGTCTCTGGACACGAGCAAAATGCAGACGAAGTTTCTGACAAAGCATTACACACATTGTCTGGAATCCAATAGCTGATGCAGTCCTTCTTCCCAAAGGAAACCACCTAAGCCTGGTCTTTACCAGCAGCATTTCTCTCAACATTGTGGTCTTCTGAGCTGCGATCAGAATCTCCCATCAAATACAGCCCACAGGCATTCCGGGGCCAGCATCTCCAAACTTTTCTAACCTCTTCCTACAAGCTAGTTCAAAAAAAATCACAGCAATGACCCTGTTTCTCTGATACCAAATTCTGTTTTAATTGCTTTTCTATTGTCCTGTTACTTCTCAGCAATCCAGAATCTCCTCTGGTCTATCTTTACAGTCCATAGCTTTTAGAAAAGCATCACCTAGAGGTGTAGCCAGACTGAAGGAGAGATAGCGAATACCTAACCCCAGTGCCTCTTTGCAGGTAAAACAGAATTTCAAAGCCTTATCAGTCCTCCACAAAAACCTAAAAGGATAGGGGTTGGAGAGCTCCCAGATGGCAGAGCATGCAGAATTCTAGACAGGGGATGGGAGCCCCCTACCGATTCCCATAGATCACATCCTACGCATTTCTTCATCCACTGTAATACCCTTTCTGATAAATCACTAATGTAAGTAAATGTTTCCTTGGCTTTTGTGAACCACTTAGATTAAGTGAACCAGCAGAGGGTATTTTAGGGACCCTCTCTTATACTCAGTCTGTCAAACTTACAGCCAGGCAGTCAGAAGCACCTACAGCTGGGACTGGTGGTGCATGCCTGTAATCCCAGCACTCAGGAGGCTGAGGCAGGAGGATTGCCGCAAGTTCCAGGGCAGCCTGGGCTACACAGTTCGAAACTAGCCTGCTGAATTGCACAACAAGACCCTGTCTCAAAAAAAAAGCAGCACCACCTGGGGTTTGCAATGGCATCTGAAGTAGGGTGGGTGAGTCCTGGGCACTGAGTCCTCAATCTGTGGGATATGATGCTATCTCCAGGGTCAGAATGAACTGGATTAGAATCCACAGCTGGTGTATGCTACAGAATTCACAGGCCAGTTGCTGGTGGGTGAGATCACCACGTCATCCGAGGTCACAGAAGCCCTCTGTGTTGACCGTTACAGTCTGAGAGCAGGGGAAAAGCACGGCTTGTTCTGTCAACACAACAGCTTAAGTGTACATCACTGCTAAGACCTATACTGAATGGCAGAAAAGAATGCACAGTTTGTGTAAGATTAAACCTATAAGAAACTGGAACGTTAAAAAAGACAAAATGTAATTATAAATAGTGCCATGTAGGACCGGCTGTCAAAGCATGATACAGTGACAAAGAATGGATTTACTCTCCCATCCTAATCAACCTATAACAAAATATATAAAACAGCTCTCAAGATATTTGACACCAAAAAACAAAGATGAGACCTGTCCCTGAAAGTTGGGATACCAGATGAGCCCATGCCTGCCACAGCTTACTGTCTGGAAAAGATTTCCAAGGTCAAAAGCAAAGAAAGCAAATGCAGCCCAGGGGCTCCCACGAGTGTGAGCGATGAGACTGGCATCTGGAGAGTCTCATAATTTAGAGACCTAACACCAAGAAATAAAGAACTGAAGAGATGTACCAAGCCAAGTACTGATCAGCTAACACCTATAAGGAAATGGCCAGAAGCCATGGTAAGAATTACCCAAAGGCTCAGAACTCACAGAGCTGAGCTCAGTGACAACTCCCAGCAGCCAAACAAACAGAAAAAGGCAAAATCACAGGGCATTAGGAAGAGTAATCAAAGGCTTTTCCCTACATAGCCAGGTAAAATTAGCCCTAGAACTAAATACTGCTGTCTGCCTAACAAAGCTTAAATCTAAGACCCAAAACTGTTTCCAAACAGTCACATATCCAGTGAAAACTCAGCAGTACTTGTAGGAAGACAAACTAGCCGATACCAAACAAGGTAAAAGTTACAGTACCTAGCAGCCAATAAAAATTACCAGGCAGGCAAATCAGCAGGGAAATATGAAGTATAAGGAAAAAAAACCAGAACTGACCTAGTAACAACACAGGTGAGAGAATCAGTAGACAAGAACAACAGGACAACTGCACCTCTATTCAAGGAAAGCAGAGTAAATACTGATGGTGACACATATAAAATACAGACACACGTATATACACAATTAGATACTGGATAAAAACATGTACATATGTTTTATAACATATATTGATGTGTGGTTTTATATATACATATATATGTAGAAATAACTTAAAAGGGTGGTAATATTTGTGTTATTTTTATTTTATTTTATTTTATATATATATATATATATATCTATATATATCTATATAATATTGTGTTATTTTTAAAATACGGTTGAAATGAAAAAAAATGAAGCAGTATGACACCTGCTCTGCCGCCCATTATCAGACTTAGAAGTTTGAAGTGGTCCTGTGCAACAGAGAGGGAGTAATTCGGTTTTAGCTAGTAAGGATCCCAATTAGAATAAATAAAAAAGGTTATATCCATTCCACAGGTAAGAAACAAGAATCAAGTTTTTTAAAAAATAGCTATTGTCCTTTAAAGTGTGTCTTTCCTATTCACAGCCTCAGTGTCCCTGCTACGGGGCTCACTGGGATCACACTGAAGTGTCCTTCGCTCTCCTTTCCTCCTCAGAGCTTACAACTACCACTGCAGACTTTAACATACAATGGCCAAAGAACCACCACTTAGAAACACCAGCAAACTAGCCTTAAAAGGTTAAGAAACACTTTGTATCATTAACTCCTTTTAGTAAAAAAGACCCTATTATAAGCCATGATTTTATAAACAAACACTTATAGGCATCAAGTTATAAAGAATTCATTTCCCAAAATAAACAAGTCCCACCTTTAAGGTTTTGTAGGCACTGCTCATGGTGGTTACTCGGTGATTGGCATGATTACCGCCCAACTTACAGAGATGACAAACTGGCCTCCTACATAATTCACAGTACATGTTTATTCTCTCTGTTTCATGTTCTGGGCACATTAAAATCTGTTGAACAAAGAATAAAAATATGATTAAGGGCCTCGGTTTCAAGTGATCAGATAAAAACTAAAATACAAAGAACATTTGCTCAATAGATAAATTCATTTAAATGAACAAAAGTATAAAAAGAAATGAAAATAGTTGCTATAATACATAAAATTCTCTACATTAGAATTAATTTTTCAATTTGAATTTTTCAGTTTAAATATATAGGTATTATTCCTGCTAAACTTGGTAATAACTAAGTGAAAGATTTATTCCTAAAAGATGCAAGTGAAATGTTTAACCACACTAGAAAGTCTTTGACCCTGAGTAGTAGACAAATATTCATGATCATCATCAATTTTTGTAATGTACCACAACAATTCAGAAGAATCTACGATGTGAACTTCCTACAAGATGTGTGTTGCTGTGATACTCTTGGAATGGTTTATGATGTAAGATTCTAAGGTGTTAGTTTTTACCAAATAACTACAAACAACCCGACCAACTGAGTTTCCTGATTTCATTAAGCATCTATATCTTTATTCTGTAAACGACCACTGTAGGTACATTTAAAAGTGAAAGTAAAAATAATCATTTAAATTTTGAACAAGCAGGCTTCAGCACACTAATGAAAGCAAAAAGGGCTTCATTCCAATGAATGAGATTTGAGGCATTATAAGTGGTCCAGTAACTTACAGATATGTAAAGCAAATGAAAACCAGTTGAATATGTTAAACTCTAATACACAGGTTCAGAGCGAACACATCAGAAATGATTCTAAATTTTTCAGAATGTCCAAATTTTTACATTATCAAAGCTATTACATTTGCTATAAAACACCAAGTTTGGCTTCCTTCAAGAAATGACTAAAAGAACTCATGAACTAATACTCTATAGCACAAGGTATTTCCCTTTTAAGAACTGTACTGTACTGAATAACAAACTACTTGATGGTGAAAACTGTTTTTCTCAGCCAGGTGTGATGGTGCATGCCTGTAATCTCAGCACTCACAGTCGCCTGGGCTACAAAGTGAATGCAAGACCAGCCTAAACTGCATAGTGAGACCCTGTCTCAAAAAGACAAAAAAACCAACAACAACTATTTTTCCTCAATATAACCTATTCATATTTCTTTGCTTCTTTCCTTATATTTGTAAAATATCCACCTGTCATTATATTTATAAAATACAAAGTACAGGAATATAATTCATATGCAAAATTTCATAAAATCCTTAATTCACAAAAACTTAAACCTACTGTAACTCATTTAATAATCATCCTTTCATAATAGAATAATATTAATGAATTTAATTAATCTTTTAAATGAAACATTGAAACAGGTTAAAGTCATAAATTTTTAAAAAATCAATAACCATGAACATCTAAAACACAATGGAAGATTAAATCAAGCTACTTGATAAATCAGTAGCCAAACAGTTTGGGAAAAGGGTCACTCAAATGTGGAAGCATATATTGTTTGAATCTGCCAGTCATACACTACTTAATACAGTATAAGAAATCCTTAGTTCAGATGAGATAACTTTTGAGATTCCTCCCCGTTTTTACTCAAAATCAGAGGTTTTATGCTTAAGAATGGGATTATACTTGATTCCCAGTACCAAAAAAAAAAAAAAAAAAGAATGCAATTACATATTCACACTTATACAAGTCATTAAGTTGTAAGGAATAAAGACTTTAGACTTTAAAAGAATCGATTATAATTTTTAAAAGTATATAAATCAGAAAGTGACGATACCTAAAAATCATTCTGCTTTTCAGTCACATTCCCGGGCAAACAACAATACACAATGTTCTCGTTAGCATGACCAAACAAACCAGCCAGAATGTAAAGGAAATGCAGTCTCCCCTGAGACAGTGTATCATCATTATGCCACAAGCTTTGAAATATTAGACTGTAATTACTTTATTCACAGTATAATGTTAGCTAACTATAGATATCAGCAATGTGTTTCACGATCAAATCTTGTTAACTATGATATTATCACATTAAAACACAAAAGCTTTTGAACTACAGCCACTGAAATCTCAGACACAACATTTCTATTACTCAAAGGTATCATAAAACATATTTATTGTATTATACTGTATTACAATAGAACAAAACATAATTTTTACCTTCTGTACTGAAGCTTTTCACCCCCACACTAAGTAACTCCGAGGCTTTACATTCTTTATTTGCTTTTACTGCTTGTTTATGTCAAGTTCCAGCCTCCTAATAATCTAGCTCTAGCACTAAATGTAACAGTCTAACTTACCTTAGGTCTGAAGTTAGTGGTGGGCCCCACGTACTCATGCTGAGCCTTCACAGTGCCCCAAGGGTGATAGATTTTGAAGCACTCATTGCAGTAGCTTGCGCTACAGTCCATGCAGCTCTTTGTGGATTCCTGGGGTGGTGGCTTACAAAGGTCGCACATAATGGCCGTGGCGGCCCTAGCGGCCTGGCGGTATCTCTCAACGATAGTTTCCAAAGTGAAATTTCGAAACAGACCGTTGACTCCTCGTTCTCCCAGATCCACATCGTGTTCACAGCCAGGGCAAGGAAAAGTAGTTGTCCTAGGGGTCAATGAATTGCGCTTCCAGCCTGCATAATTAGGAAGTACTTGTTTAGTTACATCTGTAGGAAAATAATTAGAATTTTAAAAAGAGGAGTCATGTTTTGGAACAATGTATCTATATCTGTCTACAGAGATATATTCTAAGAACAAAGTATCAAAAGAGTTTCCTTTTGAATCAGTTTGTATTCTGACAATGCTTCTCTAAAAACTATTTTTCCTTAGTAAACAAGACAAGCTCCAATGATTAGTTATCAGAACCAAGAGAAAAGGAAAGCTCTACAGTAAATCCCACATAAAACACATGCTGTCCCAAATACAGATGTAAAGTATATAACACAATACTACATGGATCAGAATCATTTATAATTATGTATTATTATGCAGCACACCCAAAGGCATTTAAATCAACAGCCTGCACTAAGAGGAAGTAAGTGCACAAATAAAACAGCAAGGGTCAGTAGTACAGGCCCTATGCATAGGCACCAGAAAGATCCATAAACTATATGAAACTGCAAAATTTTTCACATATGTATTTTCTGGTTAAACAAACTATAACTTTCGTAAGACTCTCAAAGGAATATGTGAACATAAAATTTTTAAGAACCTCTACAATAGATTTCCCACTGTAGTATTGTTTTATCTGGAAAACTTCAGTCAGCAAGATCACTAGTCAAGTACAATCTACAGGAGAGTGAAAAACTCATTCACAGATCTAGAATTTACAACTATAAGAGGGACCAACCAATGAGCATCTTCTTATGACCTGAAACAAAGAATCATTAAGATTACTTAACTCAGGAAGAGACGTTACCCAAAGGAAGGACAATTAATTGAACAATGTAAATCATCAGTGAGTGGCCTCAAACATCGCTTTCCTTTTTCAGTGTTAACATGCTCATTTTAACAAATCAAGGACCCCAGGCAGACAGTCCTTACTGGTTCACAGAATCCAACACTGTGTATTTAACACAGATGCCTACATACCATCTTCCTTCCTCTCGCTTAAAAAATATATCAGCAGAGTACGCGATCTGGGTTGTCTCAGAAGAGCTCCCTTAATACAAACAGGAACCTGTCAGCTACAGTCTTCTTTCATCCTACTATGTATCTAGTACAAAAGTGAATGGTTAAATTTAATATACCACAACTTAGGAAAGGTTTAAGTAGCCACATTAGTATTGCCTTTGCACAGGAGTACTCCAAAGAGTATCTTAAAAGACTTCTGGCTTGATATAACTAAAGGTAAAATTTAGCAATTAGCCACAATATGACTTATTTGAAATGCCTTTATAGCATGCTAAAATAGCACTGGGCCCCAAAAGCTAATTATCAAGGAACATGCACTAGACCACTGTACTTTAATACCTCCCCTTAAAGACATTAATACATACAAAATAACTGCCCCATAAGAATTTGAAAATCCTATCCTATGTATATTCTTGTAATGATACTAAGCACATGCAATACAAACCAAGGTATTTCACACCACAGCAGGCATATCATGAAATAAGCAGCAAAGCTACTTTTAAAACACATGCATATGAAAACTTCATTTAGTGAAAAATAAGCCAAACCATTCTGGAAGTGATACAGTGCAGTGGTCAAGTTTAAACAAATGAAAATTCACAATTAATTGCATGCTTGCACACATGAATATCAGTATGGTGATGGGAATGTAAATGAATGAAGAACTCATTTCAATACTCAATGTTAAAAAATAGGGGGTGATCAGTATTGGTTTTATGAAGGTTGTGATCACTTAAGTAGATAAAACAAAATTGAATCAAGACTGCAAAACCATATTTTCATGTGTATACTGGTGATACCCAAGTTTTGGTCTCCAGGTTTAGATGCTGAAAAAAGATGTTTCATCCCTTTTCTGTAAACCTCTGCTAACTTGTTTTTACAGTTAAAAATAAAGTAAAAAGCATCACACGGAACTCAGACAAAACATTAAATAAAGAAGTGAATATTACTTCCCTTATCTGAATAAATATGTTGGCTATTTTTCTAAGCAGATCTTGAAAACAGATTTTTCTTATAAATGCTGAAGAATATCTCATCTGCTTTCTACCATTGTTTTCATAAACACAAATAACAAACGTTAGGAAATAAAACAAGACAGACTTACGGCTATTCTGGGAAATTAATGGGAAAAAAAACTGACAGTGAAACTAAAATGTAACAGAGCCAACTTTCAACTTTCTCTACCTGTGCCAATATAATCAGTCAATGTCATTGTTGAAATGAAAATTAAATAAAATTTAAAATTCAGTTTTTGGATGTATGAGGATACCGGCTACCATGCTGCACAGTGTCCGGTTAAACATTCCTATCTTAGAAGGTCTATTGGGTGGTACATGACACACTGAAAAGGAAAACTAAATGTGGACTGCAAAGGTAAATTAGAAATGGGGACCAAGCAATAGCCAATTGTGGGGCTGACGTTTGCAAAGTGCAGTATACAAATACTATAAACTTCCAAAATCTGCTCTTTTCCCTACATATCTCTACTGCAAAGACAGTAAACAGCTGGGCGTGGTGACACACACGCCTGTAATCCCAGCACTCAGAGGCTGAGCCAGTTCCTGAGTTGGAGGCTAGACGGGCTACATAAGCGAGTGCAAGGCCAGCCTGTACTACAAACCCAGCCTCTTAAAAAAAGAAAAAGGCATGAAACCAAAAGCATAAATCATGTAATAATTTTTAAAGGTTTAAAATATCCCCAAATTTATTTATAGCAAATCCTCCAAACAGGTCAGCTTTTAATATTTTACCATTTAAATATCAAAGAATAAAGAATTTCAAAACAAAGAGAAGACAGGTTCCAAACCTCTGCCACTGCAGCCTCCCTGCCATATGCTGGCTGCAAACAACTTCCCGGTCACCACTTGGCCCTTTGACGGACGAGTCCTGCCCACACTAGACATCACTGTTGGGCTTTCAGCACTTGGCAACAGGCTGCCACTTTAACGTTTCTTGCGGCACATTCTGACCACCTGGAGCCCCTGCGTCATATTCACTCTATTAGCATTTTGCAACTTGGAAAAGCTTTCTCAGCTACCTTCCAAATCCAAACCAGGTAGCAAGAAATTAACTTCTTTGAAGAAAACTATTATGTCTCTTCCTCATTACTACAGTTCAACACTTAAAATCCTCGGACTCACTGAAGCCTCACTGAAAAACTCCACAAGGCTTCTGGAAGCGGCCGTAACATTTTAAAATCAAGAGATGCAGAAGGCTGCGAGGAAAACAGGAAAGGGATAACATTTCAGGCGTTTTTGTTCTCTAAAGGAAGAGTGGGTTCTCACCAGTATGTCACTAATTTACTTTAAAGGTCAACTGGAATTATTTTTAAAAAGAAAATTTTAATGTAAGTTGGTCCATTTTTCACATAGAATTGAATACTTCAAACAGCCTAAAGGAGGGACATTATTTATGTGCAAGTGGGTAAGACTTGTGTTAAACTTGGATGCCAAGTGCTTTAAAACATTAATAACAAAGATGGCACATACATAAAAGAAGCAAAGATTATGTTTATTTTATTAACAGCATTAATCAAATTTTTCAATATGTATTTAATCTCCCCAATGTAGTAAATAGTAAGCTTTGTCCCACTAAGCAAATAGAAAGGATTTTTCAGGTACCGTATCTCTCTTTTTTTGCCTTTTTTTGAGACAAGGTCTCACTCTGTAGTTCAGGCTGGCCTTGAGCTCACTTTGTAGCCCAGGCTGGTCTTGAACTCACAACGATCCTCTTGCTTCAGCCTCCTGAGTGCTGAGATTACAGGCGTGCGCCACCACACCTGGCCTAGGTACTGTATCTCAAAAAAACAAAAAGAGCATGTGTCATTTTCTTCAGAAATGTCTTATATTGTACTGTGAGCAAATACAAGTATTAATATTCTGTGTTTCCTCTTGCTTGGAAATTTAGTCCTGTTGACCTTTAAGTCACATCAGTCCAATTTGTTAACTTTCTACAGAATTTTGAGGACTTGACCACTGATGTTAAAGAGCCTCACAGATATATATTACATAATTTAATTTAAATCTAACACTATGCTGTCTGCGGCCACAAAAGCAATGAAGCATTTTCTACCTCTCCACCCCAAAGATCTCCGCTGGGATGCTGTGGATGAACAGAAAGCTGGATTTAGAATTTCATTCCAAAGAGAAGATTCACACCTTGTTAACAACAAAAGATAAAACAGTAACTGTGTCCTGAAAAAGGTTCTATTATTGAATTAACCATAAAAATGTTTCTCTCAGTACATATGATATTCATGAAGCCAGCAGTACAACACATTCGAGCCTTCCTATTAGAATTCAGAATTCAGAATTGTTGTTGGTACAGTATTTAAGAGACGAGTACTTTGTCCTATGGATGTGCTTTTATTTCATTTACTTATATATTTACATATTTATTTTAAAGAGAAAAACTAACAAAACAACAAAGACAAAAACAAAACAACACAAAAACAACAATAACAATACCTGACCTCAAAACAAAATGACAGGAATTAACAATGGTTGCCACACTACATACTATGATCTTCAACGAAGCTGTTCAGTTCTAGTAATTATGGGAAAATACAAGCAAAATCAAGTATCTTTTGATTTTTTATTTTGACTTTTTACTGACCTGTAAATAGTAAATAAATGGAATTGAAACAGTATCTTTTTTTCTGACCACAGGAAAATACAAATGGCAGGAAAAGCTTATATGGATATGTGCAGAAGAATGAAGTAATCTGGCTCTTATTATTTTTATATAATTTACAATTGTTATTGTCCTCTCAAGGTATTCTTATTTTTTTTAGATCTATTGAATAGCTAAGGCAACATTATCCAAATGAAATACAAAGCATAATGTAAATAGTTCTAAATTTTCCAGTAGCCACATAAAAAGTTATGGAACAAGTGAAATTAACTTTGATGACATGTTACTTAACTCGCTGTACCCAAAACACTATCATTTCAAGATATAACCAATAAATGTTACAATCTTTTAATCTTAGGTCTTTGCAATTCAGTACGCATCTTACTCTTAGAGCACACCTTAATTCAGACTGCTCGCACTTCAGGTAATCAATGGCGATATGTAGCTAGTGGCCACTGTACTAGACAGTGCAAGTATAATCTTTTATTAAGCCTTACTTTCAAAATTATTAAACATAATTTTTAAAATCCTCTCCTTCCCATTGCAATTCCTATAAATATGGTTCCTGGTTTCCTTCCCAAGAATGATTATCTAACTGATTTTTTAAAAAAATCTTATCAGGAAAAGAAGTAGGGATAGAGGGCATTACTGACCCATGAACCTGTAAATCTACACAAACGCACAGGAAGTGGAGGGTTAAGTAACAGTATAGGACAGTAAACTTCTAGTTTAGAGCTGGTGAGCGCGTGAACGACAGTACCTGAAATCTGCATTTGGAATTATTACCACATATGGGGATTCTCGCCGCTGGCTGCGCTACCCCTACCTGTTAATTTGCTCTAAGTGTGTTCTAGATGAAGGATTGTGTTTCTGCACTTCTTGTGAAGCTTTTCACAATGCTCAGTTACAGAAGCCGAGATTAGCTCAGTAGTAGAACATTTGTCTACAATATAGACAAACATAGGCTATTACATGCTTTTCTAAAAAGGACAGGTCAAGGCTGGGGATACAGCTCAGTGGTAGAGCACATGTTTAGTAGGTATAAGGCCTGAGGTCAACCCCAGCACCACAGAAAAGGAGAAGAAGAAAAGGGAAGGGCAGATCTACCTTATTCACTCTTTAGCATTTAGCCATGTCTAACAACCAGTGGACACTCAAGTATTTGTTGAATGCATACATGAATGCAGCTAGTATTCAAAGGCATAGCACTGGAGTGCTGAAGAGATCTAGAAGAAATGTGGTGATGCACATCTTTAATCCCAGTGTTCAAGAGGCTGAGGCAACAGGACTGCCGTGAGTTCAGGGCCAGTCTGGGTACAAAGTCAGTTCAAGGACAGCCTGAATTACACAGTGAGGCTCTGTCACAAAAAGACATAAAAAAGTGTAGATGACAGAACAACTGGCTCAACTTGCCACCTGAAGCAGAAACTCCCCTATATTATTTGCAGATAGCGGACGCCAACCCACGCTTTTGGCCTGCAAACACTGGTGGTCCAAACCCTGGATCAGTCAGAAAGCAGTTGTGCTGGTACAGGTGCCTACGTTGAACTGACACTGTGTTCTGACAGTCCAGTTCACTGGACCCCACAACACTCATGTTATTATGGTTTACGTCTAGATGCCCACCCAGAGCCTCACGCAATCAAAGGCGGTGCTTCTAAAAGGTGACTGGGTCATGGGGCTTCCAGCTGACTTGCTGTTAGCAGCTGGGGTTTGGTCAGAAGAGGGGGCTCACCGCGGGCCGCCCGGTGTCTCTCTGCCCCGCCCCTCCCTTCGTCTTTCTCTTTCTCTCTCTGTCCCTGTCATGCTGCGAGCTCCTCCTCCTCTGCGGTGCCACCCTGCCTTGCAGGCAACGACTGCAGACCGAAACCTCTATAAACGGAGCTGGGTATTGCGTCTCAGCAGCGAGAAAGGGGCGAAGGCGGGTGCCTCCTAGGCTCCGTGGTCCCAAATCATACCTGCAGCTTCCAACAGGGAGGCCTAAAATCAGATGGCTCATCAGTCCACACTTGTGGACTGCTACTGTTTCTAGCAGTTGACCTAATGTGAAAAGATGTCTCTTTGTTATACCAAAAAAGTAAGCGACTGGGGATATAGCTCAGCAGCACAAGTGCCTGCCTGGGGGGCTGGGGATATAGCTCAGTGGAATAAGCGTCCGCCTAGCAAGCACAGGATCCTGAGTTCGATCCCCAGTACTGCCAAAAAAAAAAAAAAAAAGTGATAAACAAGTGCCTGCCTGAGTTCAATTCCTAGTACCTTAAAAAAAAAAAAAGAAGTTAAACCAGAGTGTTTCCCATGTAGTATGCCTGGGCCTGGCTTCAGTTATATACCTGCTTGGCCCCTGCAACATCAGAATTGAATACTGGATTTAAACACTCCCAGTAACAGGGATCTGGGCTACAAAGTGAGCTGTGTAGTTGTATGATTAAGCAGCCCATTTATTTCTGGGCAACCTTCGGGGGTTTATGTTTGTTTTCTTTTATGCTAAGTTAAATATGCTTTCCTGTTCCATTTATTCACTGAGCCAGAACCTCTGCTAAAGATAGCTAGTACATTCCTCACCCACAAGTCTGCATCATATTCTGAAGTCATCTGCTCCACGGTAATGTTCTTATCTCCTTGTTTTTCACTGTTCTTTGCAGAAAAGTTTTGAAACTCCTAACCATGCTGTCTCCCTTCAGGCTATACTCTCAACGTCACATAATTTTCCTAAAGGAGGAGGTGACCATCTCAGTGATTCTATTTCCAACCTAGACAGAGGGATGTGTGCTGAAATGGAGCTCTTGTTCTGAAAAAAAAAAAAGTGACTATTACTGAGCAAAGTCATTACGATGAGCTTTTTGTACAAGTTGTGTAGTAGAGACAGGTCATTCAACAAACATGTACTCAGCCCCGACAGAGGACTATGCTAGGTGTGTTCTTTAAGTCTTTTCATATTTTATACAAATCACACACAAAAGTAGCCACATCTGAAGATTGAAAGCCTATAAAACAACAGATTTGACTCAGTATGTGAGTATAGGTGGAAATACTATTCCACTTAATTGTCTGCTCTGAATATTAATATACAAAAAGCAAACTTTCTTTGGTCAATCAAGCAGGGATCCCAAATTAGTCACAGAGCTACCCAGGGCACAGCAAGTGTTCCCGGCAGGCTGACTGCTCTTTCTTCCCCTCCTCTGTGAGCCAGGCTCCCTGCGGTGAGGAGCACACTAGAGCAAGGACCTCACAATGAGCACAGCCCCTCTGTCCCCGTGCTCCCCGCATGCCTGCGATCTGCCTGACAGCCTTTTGCTGTGTCTGAACATGACATTTTTATGTGTGCAAAATATCTGGCACATAATTAGTGACCGATGCTTAAAGAAACACACATTTAAAAAAAAAGAAACACACATTTTAAAAATAGCATAGTAAAACTCTTAAAGCAAATTACTCTTATTCACTCTTTGATGAAGCACATAGACACCACCCAAAAATACGACCCCTTTTCTTGGTGAACCAAAGCCAAGATGACATTTTTAAAACTGCAACTAAGGGAAAGCGATTCTTTTCTGAAAAAAATTCACAAAATTAAACAGATACTGGAGGATTGCTATGAGTTCAAGGCCAGCCTTGGGGCTGGGGATATAGCTGAGTGACATAAGCACCTGCCTCACAAGCGCAAGGTACTGAATTCGATCCCCGGTACTGAAAAAAAACTAACATGGAGGCCAGCCTAAACTACGTAGTGAGACCACGTCTCAAAACAAACAAAAAAACACCATGCTGGAGCTCCAAGGGGGCAGAGGGGAAGCTCTGCAATCTGGACCTCTAGTCACCCACACTGCCCTCTACACAGAGGGCACGCTTCACGTGAGGCCAGGGGCTTCTACCCAGCTTGGTCTTCACTGCTGACTTTTATACTAAGGATTTCAGCACCTCCAGTGGTATTAATTCTCATCTACATTAATCCTGCAATCGCCATACGGAAGTCAAAGTAACACTATCTCAACAGCAATTTAGACATTGGTCACCTAATGAAAGGTATCACGTATGCACTTGCTGTATATGAAATTACATCTACTTGTATACCTTATTACGTAGTTCTGCTGATTCATGATGTTCAAAATCCTTTTGTGATACTGCACATTGAACTCTGACCTTCGCAGTGAGCTACATACCTTTTTCATTTTTTTATTTTGGGACCAGGTCTCTGTAAGCCACCCATCTAGGCTTAAAGCTGCAGTCCTACCGCCTCAATCTACCAGAGTGCGGAAATTATAGTCACGTGTGCTACCACACATAGTTAAAATCCTTACAATGGGTGAAAATATAAAATTCTCAGGAGGAATGGTACCCAAGAATCTGTCTAAAAAGCATTCCAGGATCACTGTCTGCAGTATCCGTAGAACACTAGAGCGTACATGGATTTTTCCTAGTACTTCAGTAGTCCACTATTTTATGTCAATAATATCACAGAGGCAGAACATTCTCAAAACTACAGGCACAGTGAAGGACTTCAGCACAAAGCTGGGGTTCAATATCTCACAACCACTCAAAATACATATTAAAAAGTAACAAGAAAATTTCATTTTGACCTTTTAAGGAGAGGAATCCTTTGTAACTACAATTTTATTTACCTGGAAATAATATACATTCAAAATGACAAAAGATAACTTTTCCTTCCCCAATTACAACTGGACCCATACTATAAGGTCCCCACCCCGAGGTCCTTCTGCCGCATACCTGGTCTGTTAATTCTGTCAATTTTATCCATGCTAGGAGAGGAAAGCCGAAGTCGAGGACTGCTCTGATTGGAGTTGTCTGATCCCACATCATTGAACGGCTCATCAAGCGTCAGTAAGAGTTCTTTCACACATTTATGACAGATGCTGTGTTGACAAGGGAGAATCAGCGGATGGGTAAACAGCTCCTTGCAGGCTGGGCAAATAAGCTCTCTTTCAATATTCTTCATAGTCACCTTCAAATTGACGAAAGAAACCTAGTCAAAACCTCTTACTGGGTAACTACGTTAACCATTCTCAGCCCTCTTGTACATGTGTTTATCTCTCCGGAAAGAATTAAGAAACAGACTGTTTAAACTCTGAAGTTCCCTTAACTCTGAAACTTTATTGCCACCCACTCCCTTTAATATCCATAGCTTAGAACGGAGAACAAAACAGGAGACTAGACAAAAGAAAAAGGGAAAAAAGTGTCAAAAAAAGTTGGCATAAGGAATTAGGGACCCAAAATGATCGAAAACTAAAAAGTCATCCAAGTCATGAAGAGTAATTCACGGATTTAGGACGTCAATGAAATTCAAACAAATTGCTTCAATAAAAAATTGGAATATTGTCATAAAAATACAGAAATTACCAGAGCTTAGAAAAGGTGGGAGGGAAGGAGCAGAGATAGGACAGCGAGTGGTTACAGGAGGGTAGGTAAGAGAAATAACTTCTCATATTCTGTAGCACAGCAAGGTGACCAGCCGATGACAAGGATATTTCAAAATGCTCCTAGATCGGACTGTGCATGTTCTCAACACAAAGACGTAATAAATGTTAGAGATGACAGATACACTAATTACCTCGATACAATCATTAGACTTTGTATATGTGCACTGAAATGTCCCACTGCACTTTATATGTGCAGTGGAATTGACTCAAAATAAAGTATATAAGTATAAATTCTCAACGTAGCAAGCATTAACAATAGTCTATTCCTACTCGATGCATTAACTGAGAGGCCGGTAAACAGCAGCAGCTGCTGAATATTAGACTAGCCAGTACGTTCATGGTGTGCTGGTTGAATTTACAAGCAGTTCTGTGCTTCAGTGTGACCGTTTTTCATTTTGCAACTATAATGCTGCTAAAATGCTTGAGGTTCTCACGCTGCATATTGAGTAGGCATCATAAAAGCACTTTAGGCTTAAAAGGATGTATGTAGATAGCTGAAAATCACTAAATGCTTCAAAGATTATGAAAATGAGAAACATTTAGACTCTTAAAATTGACAAAGTTTAATAACTTCACGCCATTTCCCCCATCCTTTCCCTATGCATTTTTATGCACCCCAAATTTCAAAGGCATCTGTTGTTGGCATCCCCAGTTTTAATGGCAGCCCAACATGACTCAATCTTGTACTCATTTCAACTCTAGAAATACACACGCCTAAAATTTAACTCATAAAACGTTTCATTTAAATGCTAACTTCACCTCCTTTAAAGCGACACGAAGTGCCAGCTTTTACATTTAATGCTCTACAGCCTAATGCCTTTATCCTTGTCAGAATGAGTCTTCCGACGCAGGGCGGCATGATGTATCATTCAGCACTTCACAAAGTCCACCTCATGAAATGAGATAACAACACTTCACAATTCACACCCGATACAGCAAATTCCTGTCTCCTCTCATTTCAGAGCTCCACACTAATTCAAAAGAAAATACCATTCCAATGGCCAAACAGGTGCTCACACCCCATTCTGATGTATAAAACCATCCCGCTGCTCAAGGGTTGAACCCCGTCTGTAAGATCTAAAATTACTTCCATTTTTCTTGCATGTTAAGTAATAATGTCTTCAATTCCGCTTTTTAATCACAATGGATATCAAAAGTAATTCCTACATAAAATAAAAACGTGTTCGTTTTATATCCAGGGAGGGGAAACTACCGAAAACTGATGTGGCGGCTCACTACCCTACAGCCTTCACCGGGGTGCCCCAAAACTTTGGGGTTGCTGCACGGTGACCCCTACACACGAAAGCTGCACCCCGACAGCTGCCGCCGCCCCGCCCCGGAAGCCTCTTGCGGCCCCCATCTCCAGGACCCGGGCGCCCGCGGCGCCGGCAGACAAAGGCGGGGCGCGCGCCCCAACCCAGCGCTCCCGCAGCAGGATTCCCAGGGCGAGCCCGCGACGCCCCGGCGGCCAAGGAGCAGGGGCCCCCCTGGGCAGGAAGGGGGCGCCGCGGTCGGGCACTCACCCCCGGGTCCGCGGCGTCCCCTTCCATGGCGGCCCCCGCCAGATGGCATCGACGGCGGGGTCCGGCGGGCAGGTCTGGTGAGGGTCAACTGGTCCGCCAAAGCCGGCCTGCGGACCGACGCGGCGACGGACGAGCCGGGGCGGGCGAAAGCACAGCTCGCAGAGTCGGCTCCGCTCCCTGCGGCGCCCCGGGAACCCCGCCCCACGGCCCGCTGCGGCTGCGGCTCCTGTGGACTGCGGCTGGGCGGGGCCGGCGGAGAGCAGGGCGGGGACCGGGGTGGTGCTATCGTCCGGGCAACAGTCCCGCCGAACAAAGGGGGCGGGGCGTCGGGACCGAGAGGGGGAGGGGGCGGAACTAGGCTCAGGCGGGGCGGGGCTCCGGAGCCGCGTGGGTGGGGCCCGCGGTCCGGAGCTGTGCACGGCGAGAGTCTGCGCTCTCGCCTCCTCGGCCTTCCCGGCTCTCCTGCCGTCGCCGGGCCGGGTGGGCAGCCGGGAGGTCGGAGAGAGAGTGGGGAGTCCGAGGGCGGCACCGGGCCTGCCGCTTGTGCGCCCCGCCCCGCCCCCTGCGCCCCGCCCCGCGGCCGCTCTCAACGCCCCGCTCGGGCAGGGGCTCGGGTTCACGCTTCACGTCCCGCAGGGCCGCCAGGTCCTCCAGCGCCGCGCGTACAGGTGAGCGCCTCACGTCCCAACCCCAGCTGAGCTCCGAGGCCCGGCAGGGTCGCGGCTGTGCTGCGGCGGAGGGCGTGGCGGGGGCGGGCGCCGGGAGCGGCCTGAGACCGTGGTCCCGCCCCGCGGAGCGGACCGAGCCGGGCGGTCGCTTTGCTCTGCGGCTCCGTGACGGGCGGTCCGGAACCGAGACGTCGAGCGAGGGATCCGTCTCAACCCAACCTCCCAATCTACAGACCGGCCGGAACCCCCGAGCCCCTGACCGAGGGTGCCTGGGCTGCTCGGATCTGGGTTCGCAGCTGCGCGGAGGCTGGACCCCAAAGCTTTTTTCCCGCAGGCGCTGAAGCATCTTAGGGGCAAAAGAGGAAAACAGAAAATGTCTGGGATAACGTGGGGACCTATGTCGTGCCCACCACCGTGTGCCAAGTTATCTCAGAGCTCAAACGCTGAAAAGCATTACAGGTCTCTTTGTGTTTAATAGCAGACTCTGGGTTAAACAATTGCTCCCCGGCTGAAATTTCACATCAGCACATCTGGATAGTGCTTTGGTCCAAAATTTCTTGGTTTATAGAGAAAGAGATTAGAAAGTTTCAGAGCATGAGCTAAACAGACAGTATTTCGGTGGAGTAAATTTTAAAGGCCTTCCATCATACAAATGGAACTTCTCAGATGTTTTCCCCCCGATTAAGAATGTCCCCCAAAATTAACAGACTTGGCAAAATGTACTAGACACTTGCAAGGTTTTTTGTGACAGTATAAACTAGGATAGGGTATAGCCAATTTGAAGAGAAATTTTGCAGTGTTCCTACTCTAATATTTGCATGTGTGATATTTGCATGTTTCAAGGGAAATTTACAATGTTCCTACTGTAATAATTTGCATTTGTGCATCTGTGCACAAAAGAATGTACAGAAAACTTATTAGGGACTTACAACTAATTCTCTCCCATAACATATATCTTTACCAAGGAATACTATGCAGCAGTTAAAATGAATGTACTATCAAGAAAGGATGCCTGGGGGCTGGGGATATAGCTCAGTGGAATAAGCACCTGCCTAGCAAGTGCAGGGTCCTGAGTTCGATCCCCAGTACTGCCAAAAAAAAAAAGGTGATAAAGAAAGAATGCCTAAAATAGTGTTAAAAAAACAATATGGAATCTGTATGCTGCTACTCTGACCAAAATAAAGTCCAGGCAGGCCTATCTGGGGCATGAGTAAAAATATAGTGAATCTTTAAATTTTATTTATTTAGGTACTGGGGAATTGAACTCAGGACCTTGCACTTGCCAGGCAGGTGCTGGTGCCACTGAGCTATATCCCCAACGAATCTTTAAATTTAAAAAAAATTATTATGGTAAAAGACATGTTGCCATCAACACCCCTTTAAATATTCCCCCTCCATTTGAACACAGTTATTGTCCTTGCCACTTTCAGAAGTAGATCTGGAAGTCCTCTTTCTCAAGTGTCTTTAATTGCTCTGTTAAGCTGCCTTGTCCTGAGTCAACTCAAAACATTTACCTTTCAGGGTCATTTTGACTTTGGGGAAGAGCCAAGAGTTACATGGTGCCAGATCTGGTGAACAGGAGAGAGAAGGACACATGGTACTGTTTTTTAGGAGCCTGCTTTCCAGGGCACGGGCAGCCACACCATCATTGTTTTGAAAACACTTCATACAGATATTTGATCACCTCTTGTAAAGACAAAAATATGTCTCTGGATAGAGCCAAAAAAAAAAAAAGGCAACCATAAAGAAGAAAGGGATTTGGCTCGGGGTGTAACTTGGTGGTAGGGTGCTTACCTAGCATGCAGGAGGCTGGGTTTAATTCCTAGTGCTGGGAAAAGATAAAAAACCAAAAAGAGATAGAAGTCAGGTATCCAGGGCTTACTTTCCATTCTCATTGTGTTTGCATGTTTTAATACGTGCGTGTTTTACTTTTAAAATATTTTATATAAAAACTCTATTTCATCCATAAGCTTTTAATAGCAAAAATGGGGGAGGTATGTAGTACACTAATAAATTGACAGCAAATATGAAAAACTACCTTTTTTTTGTCTTTTTGAAATAAAGTCTCACTGTGCAGTTCAGGCTAGTCTTGAACTCACTTTGTAGCCCAGGCTGGCCTCAAACTCTGCAACATCCTCTGCCTCAGCCTCCCAAGTACTGGGATTAGAGGCGTGTGCCACCACATCCTGCACAAAACTACCACTTTAAACTATCACTTCCCTGTTCTCTAGTCATCTCTTCCACTCCTTTGCCCACGGTGCACTCAGCTTCTCTGGCTGATCATCCGTACCCCCAACTCTTCCATTCACCAAAGTACTAAGACCCTTCCCAGTTATTCAGTTAGTCGTGTGGGTTTTTGTTAATCTTCCTTTTTTTTCCATGTCTTCTTTTGGCCAGCCTTCAAATCATACTTTTCTTCTTAGATTCTGATCTTTCTCATCCTCCCAGCCAGTCCGGCACACCTCTCTCCACTCTGCACACCTGAAAGGCAGCAGCCTCTGATTTGAAGGGGAGTACACAGATCTGCAGATGACACCCTTTCCATCGTGCTGCCCTTGAGGGTCCATTTGCATGAGAGGCAGAACAAGCTATGGTGCTGGCCCACAGCAGCTTGGGGTGGGAAGCTAAAGGCGGAGGGATGGATGTGCTTGTGAGTCAAAGTTAGCATGTGTGTTGGGGGACAGGGCTAGAGGAAGGGTTGTAAGTTAGCAACAGGTATGGAAGACAATGTTAAACCCGTTACCAGTTCACTCCTCGCTGGGAGCCCCTGGACATTCAGCAACCTTGGGTATAAAAATTAAGTGAGCTGGATTTAAGGGCTCCTAGGACATAGGGAAGATGAAAATGAAGTAAATTTCAGGGCGGTGCCGGTTTTTGCACACTGACACAGACTCTCCATGCTGTTGGGCGTGGGAAGTTAAGAGGCAAAGGGACAGTAAATGGCACTGCTTATTAATAATTGACCCAAGTCTGACGGGCCAGGCCTCCCAGTCATAAAGCGTTTCTATGGGAACAAAGTCGGGAGAGGCGTCCAGAGAGCCAGGAAGTTCGGATTTCCACTGCCGGGGCCCAACCCTCCTCAGCTTTCAGCTGCAGTTGTGCAGCCTCCTTCAGGCGGCTCCTTTTCATTGATTCTCTCTCCTTACTCCCCAGTTCTTTAGCACTTAGTGTCTCACTGCTCAGCTTAACACAGTGACATACTCTATCTCACACACTAGTGTTTGACATTTTGTCATTTTGTCAGACTTGTCTTCCCAACCGCTTATGCTTTTATTTGCTGAAGATCAATTTCAGTAGGCGTTTATTTACCGAACAGCAGCACCAGGACTGCAGTCTGAAATTGGGAAGGTGAAAGAAATACCAGCTGATCTGGCAGATAATTTCCCCCCTAAGGGCAGGAGTCCAGGGGCTGCATAAGGAGTGGGCAAAGCGGTCCGCTGGTCTCGTCCCTTCGACCACACTTTCCTTGTTATTTCCTCCCACACATGCTCAGGGGTGCAAGTATTAGCAAATAAAAACAGAGCACACCCAGTTAGACTTGAATTTTAGCTACATAATGAAAATATGGGGCTGGAGGTACAGCTCAGTGGGCTAAGTGCTTGCCGCTGAGCACTAGGGCCCTGAGTTCAATCCCCGGTCCTGGAAAAAAAAAAAAAAAAAAAAAGAAAATATGTACTCGGCATAAGCATGTCCCAAATATCGCACAAGGCATAGTTGTACTAAAATTGTTGTTTATCTGAAATTCAAATTTAGTATTTTATCTGGACAGCCTAACTCCACTTAATGAGAACACAGCTTGGATACAACATATCTCAAGACCTCGTCCTGTTGTCAGAATAGTTCATGTTAATAGCTTTTATCTATAAAGTGCCCAATAACTGTGAAGTAAGGACTTCATTTAATTCTTGCAATAACCTGTAAAATGGATGCAATTCTCTTCAGAGGAAAAGTGTAACTACCAGCACTCTTCTAACCTCCCCCAGAGATTATATAACATGCTCACAATTGCAGGGTTAGAAACACAACAGCCAGAATGAAAACTAGGATGCTTATTACGCTGGCCACAGGTAAGCCTAGAACATGTAATTTGCAATTTCATAAAATAGCTGACTCATTCTGTTTTTGTTTTTGTTTTTTTCAGACAGGGTCTTGCTATGTAGTTAAGGCTGGCCTTGAACTCACAGTAATCCTCCTGCCTCAGCCTCCCAAATACTGGGATTATAGGCATATGCCACCATGCCCAACTAACTTACTCTTTTACCAAGAGGAGATACTTTTTTTCAAATTATCTTTAGAACAACATAGTGAAAAAAGAGAAAAATTACACTTATGAGTTAACCTTTCAAATACTATTGCAAAACTCTAAATCTCCCTGCCCTATTTTAAATCCAAGATATAATATTTTAAAGAATACTTTGCAGCAGGCGCAACTTTAGCAGTATGATCACCCCACTGTAGATGTCAGCTGTGTGAGCAACTGTCTCTCAATCTTTTTCCTTTTATTTATTAAGATTTTTGTGACGGGCTCACTATGTAGCCCAGGCTGGCCTTCAACCCACCTACTGCCTTAGTGCTGGGATTACAGGCAGGTGCCACCACAACTGGCTCTCTGCTGTCTTTTGAAACAGATCATTTAGTGGTATTTTTGTCTTGGTCCCAGGCGTTGTGTAAGTCTTTACATTTGGCTTGATTTGGGTATTTTCCAAACCTAGTTTGTTCAGAGCATGTGTCTTCTTGTTTCAGAGTCAATTTTGTGTTTGTAAAAGTTCTTGTATTTTTTGTGCCTCAAAGATATTCAAAGTTAAAATAAAAATTCACCTATTAATGGTATTGTTATAGGCAACTGAGTCAGACAGGGCCAGGCCCCCAAAGTCGCCAACATGGAAGACAAGATGAAATGCCTACTTGTTATGGGCCAGACTACACAAATACACCCACATACCTCCCTAGGTGTAAACATCAGCGAGTGATATTCTAAGTAGCTATCACCTTGAAGAGTCCCTGAGCCGGCCCCTTACAGGAAAAGCCCCTGTTCTATATTCATGTCGGCTTGCTATGTGACTCGCTTCCCCATCTGATTTCGATTTAATCAATTTTACCTGAACAATTCCTATTGGCTGATCATAGTTTTGTCCATTTTTTCCCTCTACCTTGGACCCACCTCACCTCGTGATTTTGCTCTATAAAACTCCCTAGAAAAGACAGAGTCTTGGGTAACCCACTCGGGCCCCCCTTCTGTCTGTCCCTCTCTTGGACAGAAGCTTTCTTTCCCTCAATAAATATATTCTGCTCTTAATCTCCGTTGTTCCTAAAATTCATTCTTCAATTTTAGAGAACACGAACTCATCCGAGATATCACTCAGGTTGGGAGGTTTTATTTTCCTGTATCAGTATCATGGCCTGTTTATCAAAATTAAATATAAACTTCCCAAAGGCCTTTTAATTTGCTCAGACTGTTTGTGCACACCTGGAGAGTAACTACAAGCTACGAGTAAGAAGCTGGGCGGTATGTACATTTCTGAATATTTATACACAAATAGAAACATGCCACATACTGGAAATACAAAGGCATAATGAACTTAAATTCTGCTTCTTGCCATCAAATCTTGATTATATGATTCTAGAAGAGTGCATGATCATCTGAGGCTTATGGAGATAAAAAATTAATGAAGCAAATCTTCCAACAAACGAAAACAGTTTGAAAACACTGCCTTGAGTGACGCTAGATATTGACCACAGATGTGAAACTCTTTTAGTCCAAAGAAAAGAGCTGCAAAAGAAACAAAAACAGTTTTCAGTGCTCGCTTTGGCAACACACAGACCAAAGAACAGCTTTCAAAAATGCCAGAAGTTTCAATGATAGCGAAATACAAGGAAATACATTTAGATTGACTTTTAAACCTTTTGAGAATTATAACTATTGTGTGTTTATGGAGTATTGTGTGATGGGCAGAAAGCTCACAATGTTAGAGGTCACTGTGAGTGTTAAATATTAAAGCAAGCAGCGCTTACAGTAGAGCAAAATAAGGTGATCAAGTCTGGCATGTGGGTTTTAGGTTACCGGAGGACCAAAGACCCCCTTCCCACATCAGAGAACACACAGTAAGCTAATTTAATTTGAAATGGACACAGAGTCTATGGTTGCACCACTTTGAATATGCACCATCGCACAGGAAACAGACACAGAACCTGCTGCCAGGGCACTGGAGGTGGAAATGGACTTCTGCCTCTGTAAAACCTAAGATGTTTAAATATTTTGCAAGATGTATGCATGGATTAGTTTTGTAGAACTTTAAAGCCATATATTTTAGAGTAACTTATGGCTGGGTGTGGTGGCACACGCCCGTAATCCCAGCATTCAGGAGGCTGAGGCAGGACGATCACTAAGTTCAAGGCCAGCCTGAACTGCATCATGAGACCCTGACCCCCACCCCACCCCCCACCTGCACACAGAAAACTCACGTGGAGACTTGAGAAGTTTTATAAGGATGAAATATCTGGAGGAAAAGTGAAAGGTGGACTCACTGGCGCTATCTTTGGTGGGGAGAGGAGAAGCCGGCGCACTACAGGCTTCTGCTCTACCTCCGCTCTCAGTGCAGATCCGCATTATTCATTACGTGACAAATCTCAACTGCAAAGTGCAACCTAAGTCCGCAGAGGGAGAGACGGCAGGGCAGTCTCAAAGGTCTCCTATGCCTGGCCAGCATGAAACGCTCAAAGCCAGAACTGCCAACAAACCAGGAGTTTCAAATGGAGCTGTGGACAGAGAAGCAAGGGGAGCTATGGAATGACCTTGGGGTGACAGGCTCCTCCGAACAACACCACCTCCCACACACCAGAAAACAGTACGAGCAGCTGCCCTGCATTCTTTTCTGGGAGAGCCCGTGTTCCTGCCCCAGAGACCCTGCCCCAGAGACTTCCAAAGGAGACTCGACCTTCGGCCTGTAGAAGTCAAGGGAGAATGCTCAGGTCAGCTGCGAGGCCCGGCGGAAGCCGAGACAAAGTGAGCAGGCAAGAGTGAGGCAGAGTGATACGCAGAGGAAGCCAAAGGTGATTTTGTTTTTGCTTTTCATGACTGCAGATGCTGTGAGGAACATGCTATGATTCTGAGATGTTTCTGTTTATCTGACTTGAAGGAGTCCCGAGGATTCACCAACGGTTTGCCCTTCGTCTGTCTGCTCCACAGTCCCCTGGGATATTCCACCCAGAACTGCGCTGACAGAATTTCCAGGTTTAGAGGCAACTGAAAGAAAGCACAGCCAACCTCGCCGACTGATCTCCATCCCTTGTGGAATCAACAAAAGGCACCATCACCACCGGTTCCCTAAGAAACACCCTGTAGAGCTTTGCTCTTCCAGGAGTGGGCAGCCAGGGTCCTCCTGTTCGTCTTGCCTTCCAGAGGGCTGAGCGGCTCTTTCGTGGGTGCCAACTTTTTATTTTCAGGTCTCATCTTCAGAGAAAGGAGCACGCTAGATCCTGAGGTGGTCAAGAGGTGGGAACCATGGAGAGCTTGGAGGTACAGGCCAGGGCCCGAGGAGGGTTAATGGCAGGAGGGCCCTCGAGGTGCAGAACGGAGCCACCGCTGCGAAGAAAGGCCTGTCTCTCCCATTTGGACTTTAGGCTCACGCTGTGAAGGGTCGGGAGGCCCGAGGCACAGACCCCATCACAGAAATGTCAATAAGTATTTATTCTACTTCAGGCGAATGTGTTTCAAGGTTGCAGAGTGGGAGAATTTCTTACTTCTTTTTGGAGACAGGGTGTCGCTGTGTAGTTGAGGGTGGCCTTAAACTCACCGTATAGCCCAGGCTGGGCTCAAACTCGAGGGGATCCTTCTGCCTCAGCCTCCTGGGTGCTGGGATTGCAGGCGTGCACCACCGTGCCCCGCAAAACATGAGAACTTCTGTTGGGCTGCTTGCGGACTCTGCAGGCTGGGAGCCACAGGACTGTCTGGTGTGCAGCTCTAGCTCCTCCGTGCTCTGCAGCTGCGGCGTTGAATTCCGGGAGCGTGAGGCCGAAGTTTGCAGGGCTCCTACCAGGGCTGCAGAATCTCTGAGGACTCTCATTCTCCGCTCTTTTGCGAAGCCCCGGGAGCAGAAGGCAAACACGGACGCCATTCTCTTTCTCGCAGCTGCCGAGCCGCTCTTTCCGACGAGTCCTGCGCGCAGACCGCCTCTCGGTGCCGCGCGCCGCCCGCTTCTCGCCGGGCTGTGGGTCGGGCCGCGGCGCCGGGCTCCCGCAGGGACACAGGTGCCGCTGCCAGTCTCAGCCCCGGCCCTCCGCACCCCGCCAGGACAAGCACCTGAGCGGGCTGAGCGTCAAGCCTGGCGCAGAGCTCCGCGCCCTCGGTCCGCCCGGGCCGCCCCGCAAGGCCCCCGCAGCCCCGCGCCGCAGCCCGGGAGCGCGCGCCGGGGAAGGCGGCCGGCTTACCTTGCCCTTGGCCAGCAGCTCCATGATGTAGCCGAACTCGCCGCGCTCGGCCGGCCGCGGCTCCGACATGCTCAGGGCGCTGGGGCCGGGGGTGGACTCGCGCCGCCGTCGTGCCGGGCCCCGCGGGCGGACGGGGACGGCGGGGACGCGACAGCCTCGCCCGGCGAGGCTCCGGACGGGCGACCTACGGCGCGCCGGCGAGGACCGGGAGCGGGAGCGGAGCGGGGCTCGCAGTCTCGCAGGCTCCGCCTGGCCCCGCCCCGCCCCGCCCCGAGGCCCGGCACAAAGCGCGGGCGGTCGCGGCCCCGGCCCGGCGCGGACACGGACGGACGGACGGGCGGGCGGACAGACGGACGGATGCGCAGCCGCAACAAAGGAGTGGGGGGGGGCTGCGGCGACGCCGCGTCTCGAGCGCGCCCCCCTGAAACCCGCCAGATAACAAAGACGCGGCCGGCTCCGGACGCGACCTAAGGGCGGATCGCGTGCACCGCCCCCGGGGAAGGCCGTGTCTCGCGTCTTCCCGGGCTCGGCTCCCCTCGAGGAATCAGCCGCGCCCGGGCCAGCAAGCTCCTCCACGCCCTGCCCGCCAGCTGCCGCGCACCGCGCACCCGGTGATTTCCCGGGGGAGGGAAACAGTGCAGCTTCTCGAGTTGCATCGTCCGGCTCCTCACAGCTTCCCGGGGGCTGCGGCAAGCAGGTTGCTCCCACGGAGAGGCCGGAGTCGCCCTCCTTTCTCGTTCCGCTCCGCAGTCTCCTCTTTGCTGAAAAGGAGAAACGCGTTAAAGGCTTGAGTTTTAATTGGAAAATAAAATGCAAAGGTAATTAGATTAGACTTGAACAAGATTCACTGCGAGAGTGAAACTTCTTAAGCGGGTTGGCAGGGTTCGCCCTCGGTTTAGCGTGAGGGGAGTGTGCAGTGTGGACTTGGACCTGTTTGGCACACCTAGGAAATGCCCCAGGCTCAGTGAGCCTCAGGCAGTTTTCTTTTTTGCCTCTCTTTTGAGCGATTTTTAGTTTCTCCACTCCAGCCCAGTACCCCAAACGTAAGCTGCACACCCAATTCTTAAAGCTTCACTAATGCTGATGTAAACTGTCCTTTTACCAGAACTTTGCTGCTTCTTTGGTGCCGTTGCCTTCGATGAGCTGATACCCTTCGGCAGCAAACGGCAACGGTTACCACTCTGGATTTTCTTAACTAGGGCTCAGGAGGAGGTGAGTCAGGATAGCAAGGCTGATTAGGTACAAAAATTAGACACTTCTTGTCCTTTTCTAGTTCTGTAGCACCTCATTTTTGCTCTTTGTTTCCGTAAGGAAAAGCAATAGAACTCAAATAGGGTCCATAGTATCCATGAATAGATATTATTCCAGTATTATCAAGACTTGAGCCAGGTGTGGTGGCAGACCCCTTTAATCCCAGCACTTGGGAGGCTGAGGCAGGAGGATCCCTTGTGAGTTCGAGGCCAGCCTGGGCTGCAAAGTGAAGTCGAGGTCAGTCTGAACTGCATAGTGAGACCCTGTCTCACAAAGATCAAAAAAAAAAAAAAAAAAAAAGACTTGATGGATTACCAGAAAGACTGCCCCAAAAGTTTTTCCCACCCAGAATGGATCCTGGCATGTCTCAATTAGAAGCAGTGAGGAGGTACGGAAAGACAAAAGGACACACTGCCAAGCCACCCCCATGTAAAACGCTTTCCTTGAAACCCCATCCCATGACCTTAGCTCATAGCTCCCTTCACATGTCCACCTGTGGCTGCAAGGAAGTCTGGCAAGCTGATCGCTTCACCTTTAAACGGAATCACAGATCTGTTAGTGAGGAAGAATGGGAGACGGATACTGGATAGGAAACTTGTTCCAGCTACACCTTGGGTTAGGTGTGTTTAACTTTCTGAGTTTCCATTTTCTCTTCTGTAAAACAAATGATTTGACTAAGTGATCTCTAAACTCTTCCTGCCGTTTCTGCCAAGATCTCCGATCTGAGGACCCCTGTGCCATCTGGCAGCAGGCTTGTGACTGTCCTTCCTGAAGATGTGACTATTACAAAAGGGCTCTCCCCAGGATGAAGGTTCTGAAGAGCTCTGACGGCCCACTTTGCTGTCCTATTGGTGCTTGTACAAACTCAAAGCCATCATACAATCACTGTTTGTTTAGTTTTTCTTTTTTGTACCAGAAATCGAACTCAGGATCTTGCCCTTTCGTAATGGGCACTGTGCCGGGGAGCTATATCCTCAGTATCGCTGTTTGAAAGTGCTTATTTCCAACACCTTTATCAGCAGTATGAGTTATTTTGATGACAAAAGGATGGGTTATGTGTATTTGTGTTAAATTATTCATATTAAAAATTTATATTCACATTGGATGATAGTTCGTTTCTCGAATTATAATTTTTTCATATATGCTTCAGCACATAGTTCCTCCCTTATGAATTATCTGTTCAAGTTCTTTAGCATTTTCTGTTAGGACTTTTCTATTGTGTTTTTATTAGAAATAAAAACACTTTTTACACTCACTTTTTTTTTGATGCCGGGAATTAAACTCAGGACCTTGCACTTGCCAGGCAGGCACTTATGCCACTGAGCTATATCCCCAGCCCTACAGTCCACTTTGTAAATAGCAGAAGTTTAACATTTACAAATAAATTGCTTCATAATAGTGATAATAATAAAAGCAAACGGCTGTCTGCCTGATCACATGCTCCCAGGAAATACTCCAGCAAAGTACCCTTGCCAGTCGCCTGGATCACTACTTAAGAAAGGAGGTAAGAAGTTTCAGTGTCAGGTGCTGCAGTGCTGGAGAATGGCCTGTGACACTGTCCATGTCCTATCCAGAGGTGAGAATGTAGGTAGCCGGGACAGCTTGGCTGGGAGAGGCTGAGACTGAGAAGTGAGAACCTGCAGTTGAAGCTTGAGCATTTACTTAAATGCCTAGTGGTATTCACCGATTTTTCCCCCAGTGCTGGGGATTGAACCCAGGGCGGCGTTAAGCCAAGTCCCCAGCCCATCAGCCCATCTCTTGATCTCTTATCATCAGCGTGTGAAGAATACCATGGACCATTAGATCTCTCAGAGGTGATAGGCATACAAGATTCTCTGCGTGGACTCCACAGACATAGGGTCAGATCGTCAGTAGGTACCAAAGGAAAAGTTATTTTGTTTTTCTTCTAAGAATAAAACAAAAATGAAAATCATATAGATTAGTATCAAACTTGTTTCCCAAAAGTTAATCTCATAGTTGTCAAAAATAATTGAATTAATGTGACAGATGCTGCTTCACAGGGAACTTCCCCACCTAAGAGAGAGATAGTAAGTGAATTATGTGACGTGTGGATTCTTCACACTGACAAGATCAACAGTATTAAAGGGTCCCTTGCTGTGGAAAATCTGCTACTTGCCAACACCATCAGATGGAGAAAATTCTTCAGTATAGCAGTGTCTTGGTTACTTTTCTCTCATTGCTGAGACAAAATAACTGACGCCCAGAATTAAGGAAGCAAAGTTTATTTGGCATACAGTTTGTGGAGGTTTTAGCTTACAGTTTGTGGGGGTTTCAGGCCATACTTGGTTGGCTCCAAGGCAGGGGCCACATGGCAGAGGGCCACAGTTCATGGTGGTGGAAAACAGCAAAAGCAACAAAAGCAAAAGGGAGGAGCGGCAGCAAGCAGCCACTTTCCCTCACACTGTGCGCAGACTACCAGCCCAGTGCGGATTTAGCACTCACACCCGTAATTCCAACATTGGACCATGAATCAATCATAAACTGTAGAAGCTGCCCCATGACTGCATGAGGCTTTGGGGGGACACTCAGACACAAACCATAACAAACGGTTTCTTCCCATACCAATTATTGCAATAATTATAACATAGATACACAGTTTGACTTCATTTTGATCCGTAACACCAATTTTCTTTAAGTGGTAACCAACAGAGGACATGTTACTTCCAACAAATAACTCTAACAAAATGCACAATCCAAATTTTTTAAAGCAATAAACACAAAATTGTGTTTGTTAAGTTTAAAAGTTTAAAATCTATGATCAATGTTAGCTTCTAAAAGAGATTGAAGTAAGAAATCTAAAAAGATCGTTTTCATAAACCCTCACATTCAGTTTTTATTTCAGAAGTATCAACATAAAATTCAGCTGACATAAATGTACATCCCAATACCTGTACCCAGAAAGATCATTTTAAAATAATCTTTTCTTTATGCTTTAGTAGCTTTATTGAGGTCTAACTTATATCCCATAAAATTCACCAATTTTAGTTGCACTACTTTGTGTTTTTTATGAAATTATGTAGTTGGGCAACCATCTCATAATCTAGTTTTAAAACATTGTAGTATCTGTCCATATACTGAAACTTTCTTTAATGTTTTTAATGCAATGTTCTGTAGCTTTTACTCTTCAGCTATTACACTACATTTATTTCTATGTATTTTATTATTTTTAATATTATTGCAAATAAAAATTTATTTCCTGATTTCACTTTTTGGATTGTGCATTGCCAATCTAAGTGATAGGCAATTGATCACTTGCCAGTGCAACTGATTGTAGCATCATAAAGTTGTACCTTGCAATGGTGCAAAATTCATTAATCCCACTATAAGATGTTTGTAGATTTTTAATAACATCTGTAAAGAGAATTTATGTATATCCTTTCTAGTTTGTGTGCCTTCCATTTACTTTTCTTGCCTGATTGTTCCGGTCAGTCTGCCGTGCAATACTGAGTGAACGTGGCGAGGGTGGAGATCCTTGTCTCGTTCCCGAACTTGGGCAAACCCTCCTTTTTTCTTTTCGGCAATGCATTGATTGGTTATGTCCATAAATACTTTTTTGTTACATATTTGCTGTCACTATGTTAGAAATATTTTCTAATTTTCTCTTATTGTCTCTTCTTTGGCTCATGGATTATTTACAAATGTACTGTTTAATTTCTGAATTATTCCAAAGTTCAAAATAGTTTAGATTTCCTACATGTTTGCAATTTCTAGTCCAATTCTATTTTGAACAAAAACCATCTTGAGGTGATTTCAATGCTTTTAAATGACTGAGGGCTTTTGTGGTCTAGCATAGGAGTTGACAAACTGTTTTTAAAACTTGAGCTATGTTAGGTTTGTGTCACCACTGTCAACTCTGCTGTTATGAGATAAAACTGACTATTGAAATAGGTAAGGAAATCAGTGCGGCCATGTTCTAATAAACATTTATTTACAAAAATGGGCATTGGAGGAAGCACATGAGAAGATGCTCACCATCATTAGTCACTAGGGAAATGCCAAGCGAAACTACAGGAGAGTCAACCTTATAACGACTAAGAGGCTGCAGTCAAAAACAAGGCAAAGAGCAAGTACTAGTGACCCTGCGGGGAGGCCACAGCCCTCATTCGTGGCGGTTTGAATTTGAAAAGATGTAGTCACAGTGGAAAACAGTTTAGTGAGTCCTTAGAAAAGTTAAACATAATAGAATTACTATATTGCTTAGCAATTCTACCACTGTATAGCCAAAACAGCAAAAAACAAGAAGCTAAACGATACTTGCACATCAGTATTTATTACATTTTCACAGTACCGTAACCAAAAGCTGGAAGTGGCAGTGTCTCTTAACAGATGAATGGGTAAACAAAATATAGTATGTATATACCTATAGTGGACTATTATTTAGCTATAAAATGTAATGACATTCTAGAGGCTGAGGATATAGTTCAGTGGAATAAACATCTGCCTGGCAAGCACAAGGTCCTGAGTTCAATCCCCAGTACTGAAAAAAAAAAAAAAAAAAAAAAAAAAAATATATATATATATATATATATATATATATACACATATATATACATATATATATATAATGAAGTTCTGATATATGTTACAACATAGCTGAGTATTGAAAACATTTACATTTTTACCATTATAAGCGATGCTACGATTAATATACTGACATAGGTCTCCTTAGTAGTTTCTTCTCTGAGCAGCTACTGGAAAGTAGAATTACAGTGCTGCCAAACTGCCCTTCAAAATAGTTGTTTTAGTCTCCAAAACTAAAAGTTCTTGAACATACATATTTCCTACACTCTTGTAAAAACATGTACTATCAATTGCTGATACTCTGACAAATGATGTCTCATTTTGTTTTTCTCGTTGCTATTGTGGGTGTGTATGTTTTAATGTTTACTGGTATTTATTTATTTAGCCTTTTTGAGACAGGGTCTTGCTATGTACTGCAGGCTGGCCTTGTCACTTTGTAGCCCAGATTGGCCTCGAACTCCCAGCAATCTTCCTGCCTCAGCCTCCTGAGTGCTGAGATTACCAGTGCGTGCCACCACACCTGGCTTGTTTATTGGTTTTTATTTTGTCCCATTTATAAATTGTTTATATCCTTTCCCTATTTATCTATTTGGGCTTTTTTCTTGATTTATAAGCAGTTCTTTATCTATGCTTAACCATGCCCTCTGTCTGTTGTATATATTGCAAACATATTCTTCTTGTCTCTCTCTGTTATAGGTTAGGTCTGCATGTCCCCCCACTCCCAAGCCCCAAGTGTTCAGAGGTGAAGCTTTGGGAGGTGATCACTCTATGGGTGGGGCTGTTTGGAGGGGGCTCACCAGGAACATGGCCTGGAAGGATATGTTCTTGTCCGTAGTTCCTTCCTTCTCTCTCTGCTTCCCGCTTGCCTTGATGTGAGCAAGTTTTCTTCTACTGTACCCTCCTCCAGGCCATTTCTGCCTTGGCGCCAACTGCCCATAGACTGAACCATGAGCCAAACCAAATGTCTCCTCCTTAAATCCCGGGTGCCAGGTATTTTGTCAGAGTGATGAGAAAGTGACTAAGAATTCTCATTTTTTAAAACTTTGATCTTTGATGTATATTTTTCTTATCACCATTTGATTGGCCCACCTCTTCAGCCCTGTGAAATGTCACCTTTATATTTAGTAAATGAATTTGAATTAATTTTAGAATTGACTTGAAAATTTCCTGGCTGTTCCTTGACATTTTTTTTAATTAAAATTTTTTTTTTTATTTTTTTGCTCTATTTTGAGACAGGGTCTCACTCTACAGTTCAGGCTGGCCTTGAGCTCACTTTGTATCCTGGGTTAGCCTCGAACTCAAAAGGATCCTCCTGCCTCAGCCTCCCTGGTGCTGGGATTACAGGTGTGCGCCACCACTCTTGGCTTCCTTGACATTTTAAAAGCGATTTATTTTTTTTGGATTCGCAGATGAACTTGGCAAAGAAAGAGAAGCGCTTCCACACGCCATCTTCTGCCCATGGCATAACGTGTGTTCATACAGGCTGCCCTCTCTGGCTGTGTTCTTCAGGGCTGGTTTGAAACATTATTCTTACAAACTTTTTTGGATCTCTTTTTTCTTAGTACTTAGCCTTTACATGGATATTACTAGTAATTAGGAAGGCTGTGGAGTTTGTCTGTCTGACTTCCAGTCATCCTGTGGGGCTGTCATTATTTTTAATGTTTGTTAGTTGACTGTTCTAGGAAATTTTTAAATGTTGTCATCCACTGTCAGAAAATATACACAGGCCAATTTTTGTATGATTTACCAATACCTGGAGGTCGTTTTTACTTGACTTATGTTATGTGCTCTAACTTCCAGCTTAATATTTGATGACAGAAGTAGTAGCAGCCATGCTCGTCTTATTTCTGACTGTAATGGAAACATTCTAATAGTTCATCTGTAGCAGAGCATTGTTTTTGCTAAATGCTTTACCAGGATTGAGAAAATTTTTTGTTCAGCTTAGTATGCAAAAAAACTTTTCATTAGATATATATGTCCAATTTTATCAAATGCTTTTGGGGAACATCTATTTACATGATTGTGTGGTTTCCATTTTTCAAACCTAGTACTAGAATGACTTGCATTGGCCTTTCCAGCTGCAAACGTCCGCTGGCACATGTCCTGCTTGGTTACGGTGAATAATTCTACCCATACATTCCATCCTCTTACACATCGATCTGTTTCTCAGCGTTCTTGCTGTCGGGTGCACAGGTCACTTTTTCTGCAGCAAAAGGCTCCTCCTGGCCCCTGTGTGAACAGCTCATTCGGAGTCATTCAGTTTTAGGAGTGGCTTTTCTCTGTTAGTCATCTCCCCTCTGCCTTGAATATTTCAGGGACTCCTTATAGTAAGTTATGGCCCAACCAGTGTTTCCTTTTCTGTGTTTCTAGTACTTCAGGATTTAAAAGCAAGAGCCTCTGTCATCTGTGGGAATCTGGGATGGGAAGACAGAGGCCTTGGCACGGGCTGTCATCTTCTTCTGATCCGAGACCCAGAATGACACCTTCTTAGGCTTTTGCTGCAATCTCATTATTTTTCATAGTCCTTGAGAAGTTTAAATGCTACCAGAAAAGCAGGCACACCTAACTTCTTACCGTCTTTCACTAGTATTTTTAACTTTTAACTTCATAAAATGCTTACTTCTATGAAGAAAGGTAGCACATTGGCCAAAGTTGACGAAAATGGAGATATGTCATAACACCATTTTCCTAGGTAGTTTTCAAACAATTATTTGGGAAAAAGTCTTAGAATTTCCTCTTGAAATGAGCCAATTTCTTCAGCTACCAGTATTTTTTCTCCTCTATTTCAGAACAGTGCTCCAAATGTTCCCTGTCCCCTCAAATAGAGTGGTTACCTCAGTAGTATTAAGAACAAAATTTTCTTTCCAAGTCTTTCCCTCGAGATGAAAAGGACTGTGCACCTTTTATGAGTTTCTTTTCTTCAGAAGTCTGTCATGTAGATATTTGGTCCAAAAAGGACAGCTAATGTCTTGAGATTGTTTGTGTACAGACAAAACAGCGATCCTGGTCTTACAGTTTCCCCAGGGGCAAAGTGTGAACTGCGTGCACACCCTACATCATCCTCCACCTCAGGGAATGATAGTTATTACTCTGGTGGGCAGGACTGGGCCCAGGACAGCTAGCCCGGGCTACCCAGGGAGCCAGTGGCCTCCTAAGACTCGCTTTGGAACACATGGCCTTCAGAGCCTGAATAGCAAGGTGCCGAGATGCCAAGAGTACTCAGTCATTAAAATAGTCCATGATATATGACTGGTTATTTACTGTGTGCCTGGCGGTGGTGATTCAACAATCAATAACATAAATATGATTCTGAAAATAGGTCCTTTTAATACATACCATATTTTGAAACTTCAATTATGTACTGAGCCTTTCAATGCTGCGGTAAGATGATCTTGGTCGGTAGGGCAGAACCTTTTTTCCTTCAGGGTTCGGGGTGAAATGATATACCATTTCTTTCCTAGGAAATAAGATATGCAAAGACATCATCAGCTGGTCATTAGATAGGCATATTGGATGAACAGTCTTCTTCTAACGAGGGACCTGACCAGCACCCCGCTCACGTTGCTCCCTCACACTGGGGCTCACTTCCCCGGGCGCTGACAGCTTCAATAGATACAGGGGAAGTAGGGCTAAGAGTAAAAACTGCCTCTGATCAATACGGCACCAGCATCATTGTAAATAATTTAGCTACACACTCTGTTTTTAGTTTCTTTGATCTGCTTCTTTCATCAAGCCTGGTTGTGTTACTGCCACAAAGGTTTGCTCTTTTCAAAGCTAAAGAACTTCCCAACAGAGCCTTAGTCATCTTTGGGGCCACAGGTCGCCCTGGTCTTCCTCCTTCTGTCCCATAGCTGAGCACCAGTGTTCCCTTTTTTCATTCTGAAGCATCTTCGTGCTATTGCTTCGGAGGGATACTCAGAGACACAGACCTGACTTCTTAGTGCTGGGAGTGAGGTAGAAGGGCTGACTCTACAAGTCCTCTTCCTGTTACTTACTCTCAAAGGTTGGTTGTTTTGTGGGTGTGAAGGGAGGTTAGGGAGAGGAGAAACGAAGAATAATTTACAGGACCTCAGATCTAGTACTGTGTTTGGCAGGCAGTGAGTAAGGAGATGGGGCACATCTATTACGCAGTAAAAGTTTGGCTACTGATTATTGAATATGGAGGTTATTGGCTTCGGGAAAAATGAGGAAGCATGATTATTTTTCTATTTTACCGTGAAGACATATTTTAAACTTTTCTTCCGTGTTATGCCAGGGGATCCCAACAAAGGGCACAGCTCATTTCTCCAGTAAATGAAAATAAAGAATGTTAATGACTCCAAGAGAGACCACTGGTTATTGATTAGAGTGATTATTTGGTAGGATTTGAAAACTGCTCTTCCACTGTAGAAGAGGGAAATATCTGTGAAGAAATTCAGAGCAGTGAAAGTGCTAAGAAAATGATTCTGTAGGCATCATACTATAAAAATAGCATTGACTCTGAGAGGAGCAGGGAGGACAAGATGGTGGCCACACACATTTCCCCTGCTCCCAGGCTGCACACTGGTCAGCCCCTGCAGGGGGAAGAGAAGCAGCACATTAAGAAATAATCATATTTTTCCTGAGTAATATCAAGGGCACCAAAGAGAAGCGACGTTGAAAATTGCATTTATTAACCTGCTTTCTGCTTTTTAAAATATAACCACAATATTCATTCCCTTTCAGCACAGCATTTTTTTTCTGAGTCTTGCTGGTCTCAATGCTTTTCCTCTTGTGAGTGCAGCTTTGTTTGCCTCTTTTGCTGTTGGTGTGGAGATGGAGTCTCACTGTGGTCCGAGCTGGCCTTAAACCCATGGTCCACCTGGCTGTGCCTCCTGAGTGCTGGAACTAGAGCGTGGGCCACAACATTGGGCTTCACTTGCTTTTTTTTTTTATTAATGTATATTTGCAGTATATAATTATTCATTCCTTGTGGGGAATTGTACCTGTGAGTAACACATCTTAATTCCTTCTTTCCACCCCTTTCCCTCCCTGTCTTCCCCCCTCCCTCTGTCTCATTTGCTTTTTTTTGGAATCCTTATTTGCAGTGGAGGTTTCTGTGGTGTGTGTGTGTGTGTGTGTGAGAAAGAGATTTGATGTGCACATAGTATATTTTAAGGACTCAGAGCTGAAGATATAGCTCATCCCCAATGCCCACACCATTTCCCCAGCTCTCGTCTAGGGTGGGCAGCACCCGGGAGCCATGTGTTCCTCTCGCAGCTGTGCCTGTGGGCTGTGCATGCTGCAGATAAAAAGTGAATTCAATCATCTGTTGGCTTGTCTCATGTCAGAAAGGAATTAGAAATAATAACGAGCTGAAAAGAATCCAGAACACCCCCACCATTGCCTTGGGTTCTGAACCTTAAGTCATATCTCTTCATTTACTGTGACATACACAGTTTTGAATTCTATCAGAAGAAACATTTTTATTGTATTTTCCATTGTAGATGATTCTTTTACTATGATTTTTTTCCTGACACATTTCTGGAAACAAAGGAGTAATATTTATAAATATTTCCTTAGAAAAGTAATTATGCACATTAATATAAATGAGAACAATATTTTCTGCAAATATATCTATTTTAGAGTTGTATCAGCTTGCTAGAGGAGAGCTTTGTGTTTCAGAAAGGCATTTCCTAGGATGTTGTTTACTCTTATAAAGGAAAATTGTTACTATTTATCTTCTTTTCCTTATTTATTTATTGAAACATGGTCTCACTATATAGTTCAGGCTGGTCTTGAACTCACTGTGTAGCCCAGGTTGGCCTCGAACTTGTGGTGATCCTCTTGCCTCAACCTCCCCAGTCCTTGAATTGCAAGCATGCAGCTTATCTGCTGATATGTAAAGATTCATAACGTAAAATATATTTTGCTCTGTGTAATATTACTTAATAGAAATAGTTATATCTCACATAGTTCCAAAAAGTTTTCAGTTTCTTTGTTCAATACACTATCAATTCAAATTTAGTTTAAATTTTTTTTAGAAGGGTCTCACCACATGGCCCAGACTGGCCTCTAACCGGTGATCCTCTTCTCTTGCCTCAGCTTCCGGGGGAGCTGAGATGACAGCTGTGTGTCACCATGCCAAGCTAACAAGAAATAATTTCCATTTAACTGTAAAAGTACTAAGAGTAACAAACTTTTAACCATTCATTACACATTACCTGCCTATTTTGTTAATGATGAAACAAAAATGATATTAAATACGAAGTACCACACAGCTGTGAAGTCCCATAAAATATTTATTCAGTGAATAAAGGAGCAAATGAACCTATGAATATATCTACTTTACAACCGGAGAAATTGTGATTTTAAAGTTTTAACCATACTCCTGCAAAGCCGCGGTTTGCAGTTCAAGACCTGTCATTCATGGATTTTTCCTTAGAATCTGGCTATTAATGGTTCTAGAAAACCCTGCAGTATCATGGGAACAGCAAATATCCTGGGCAATTGTTTGGTGTTGTTTTGTTGTTATTGCTGGGTTTTGGTTTTGATGGAAGGTTTGCAAGTAGCCAATGTGCAAACGTTATTCAGTTCTTGCTGCTGATTGGCTGCTGCTCTGTAACACATGGGCAGAGGCACCAGCTTCCTGGCATCATAACAGTTTGTTGTACCACGTGTAGCTGTCTCTAGTGTTCTCACTTTGTTCTGAAAGCCCTAAGATCCCTAAAATGCGGCCAAAATGCCCTGCACCTTCTAAGACTTTTTAGATATAGCAGTTCATTAAATTACATAACTGCAGGAGACATAGCATATTTAGGGCTTAGACTATAAAAACAGGCATTTTTCTGACCATATCTGAAATTTACATTTTTTTCAGTTTGCAGGTGTTCTAGGAACATAATCCCTGCAAATTTCTGGGGTCCAGTGTGTAATTCAGGCAGTTAAGCTGGGTGTAGTGGCTTGAGTCTATCATTTCAGCTCTTTGGGAAACTTAGGACAGCATCATACGAGCTCATGAGTTTGAGATCAGCCTAGGCAACAAGAGATTAGTGAGAACTCTTTAGCAAAATTTCCTTAAATGTTTAACTCTTTATTTTATTTTTTTTGAGACAGGGTCTTGCTATGTAGTTCAGATGGGCTTTGAGCTTGCTTATAAAGCCCAGGCTGGCCTCCAACTTATGGGGTTCCTCCTGCCTCACCCTCCCAAGTGCTGGGATTACAGGTGTGCACCACCACACCCAGTAAACCTTCAAATGTTTAACTCAAATATTCTTTTACTTTTTTCCCTTAAAAGACAAGTGAAAGCTTTAATATTGGACATTCACTCTGAAAGAGAAATCTGAAAATAATGTTTCGGAGGAAAGAACCTTCATATCAAAATTTCAGAAGAAAAACAAGGGAAATTATTTCACCTAAGTATCACTTCTTCCTTTTAATTTTGATCATTAAAAGTCTAAACAACTATTTAAATACTATATCGTAACAGAATTTCAGCAATTATAAAAAATAGTGGATAAAGGAAACCTGGAAATCACAGTAAAGTTCTAATTCTTTAAATGTAGACCGCACCCTCCTTGTATTTTCCAAATGCCTACTGTGAGAAATAAAGACAGTAATACAGCTTTCTCTTTCCCTGCCAACGACAGCATGGTTACAGTCTGAGACACTGTATTTTACGGTGCCTGAGTCCTCCTCCTTGGTTACATAACCTTGAAAAATGTGTCTATCTTAAAAAAAGGAGAAAACAAAAATGCATTTTCCAGTCTCCTTTATAGAAGAGGGTGGTCCAGCTGCTGTCGATGGAAATTGTCAGGTGGAGTTTCAGGGAAAGGGCCAGCAGCCTCACTTTCCCTCTCTTCTACCTGAAACACAGTTGTGGTGTGTGGCGCACCAGCTGCCGTCTTGATCTCTTGAGGAGGACCCATGGATCATCATGTTCTAAGATGGGGGAAGAAAGAGATCAGAGCCTGGATGCAGGGTGGTGAAACTCTACCTCCAACTCTTAATGTTCCACCTCCCGCTTACTTCTACCCAAGAGACAATTGCACTATGTGGAGGACTGACAACTGGTGGTCAACGTGTAACACCCAGCTGAACTGAAATAGTGTGGTGCTGGGTGTGGAAGCCCCACTTGAGGAGCATTGCCAACAGCATAAAAAGAGAACTGGAGAAGAAAGAGGGGCTGTTGGTTTTCCTGGAGAAGCTTGTCGTGCTGGCTTTTCTGATGTGAACTTGGCTGTTCTCATTGTTGGAGGAGTTCAGGACCTTATAGTCACTAAGGATGGCTGCAGTTCACTTTGGGAGAGCTCTGGTCTTTACTTTGAGCATCGTTTCCTGGCTCTGGAGGGGAAGATGGTGCACTGTTCAGTCTCCTGGAGAAGCATGTTACACTGACTTTCCTGATATGAATTCGGCTGTTTTCATTGTTGAAGGAGCTTGAGACCTGACTGTTGCTGAGGATGACTGTGGTCCCTTTTGGGGGAACTCTGGTCCTTACTTTGAGTGTCATTTCCTGGCTCCAGTGCAGATCCCTCAGCCTGCTAGTACAGATCCTTCATCCCACTGGCACAGACTTTCTAGCTTCCACCACTGACCTTTGGGCCTTCTGCAGATCCATGAAACAGGCCTGCATGAGACATTGTCGCACGTTCTAGGCCTCCAGCTGGACTCATGGAGGACACTGCCATGGGCTCTAGGTCCTCAGCTGAACTTGTGCAGGATATTGCCGTGGGATCCAGGCCCTGAGCTGTATTCTTTTGGTCTCTAGTGTGTGGACAGATTTCCTATACTCTTGGGGTGACTACTATAAAACAATCCTATAAATTATGTATTACGCATTAAATTGTTTCCCTTAGAAACCCTGATAACATACTATAGCTTGTTTAAACCATGTTATTATTGTCTGTTACATAAAGCCAAATCTAATCCAAAATGATACAGCCGCATGATAGCCATTTGACCTTTTAACAATTACTTTGGCTTCTTTGTACCTCAATTTACTTATTTCTTTAAATAAGAACACTATAGTACTATTGACTCAGAGTTATTGCAAGAGTTAAATGAATCAGTACATATAAGGAGCTTAGAATTTTAACCAGCTGAGACAGAGAACTCAGTGAATCCTCTCTGCTTTTGTTATTCGCTTGTACCCCCTATAACACAATGCCTGGAGTATAAATGCAAGAGGTGTATGAAGAGGGAAACTCACTGCAGCTGTTCCTTCCCAACTTCGTTAGAGCTAGAGACTTGGGTAAGAGAGCTTAGCAGAACACGCAACATTTCTCAACCAAAAGTACCGAATACAAAGCATTTTCACAAACCCAAGTGGCTGTGGTCCTTACCAGAGCTCCGAAACAAGCGTGAATGTGGAAGCTTGTGTGTGTTAGCGCTGGCTCCACAGCCACAGTCCGAGTTCCCTGTTGCAGTAAGGGCCACGTTGGCCCGGATCTGTTTCATGCTCTTGGACCCTGCAGCATGCTGATCGCTGGGTAATTGCCCTTTGAATATGATTCCACTGTACATTGTGTGGCAGAAAACATAAGAAGCGAGAACTCAGCCACGTGCCCAGCAGACAAACTTGGCGTCTGCGTTTTTTGCACAGTGCTTGGCTCAGCCTGTCAGCAGCTGGGTGGGAGCTGTAATATTTTGTTTCTTAAAATGGGGTTTCCTGAATTTTCCCCACAAATGTGAACCTTTCCCCTACCTAGCTTATTGTTAAGCCTTCTGAGCCTTAAGTTTTTAACTTTAGTATGTCTCCCGGCTTGGCTCCCTCTGACCTCGTATGAACATGAGGGCAGCAGCGACGCGCGTGGAGCGCTCTCTGTGGCCAAGGCACCACTCTGAGTGTGACCCACATCATCACCTTAACCCCTACAAGAGCTACGAGCCAAGTACTATTGTGTCCACTGCTCAGAGACGGTGGCCCTTGAGGCTTCTGCAGTGGAACGACAAATCTAACATCATCAGATCACAAAGCAGCAGGAACGAGGAGAGGGCTCAGGCTCTTCAGAAATCCCCTATTTCCTGTCCTTCATTCATGACTCCATTTTCTACCTAACTTTTCAAGCCACAGCCCCTCAGGGGGCCGGGCCTGTCCTCTGCCCGGTGCCTTTGGTTTTCAGCATGTGTTAGCACTGCTACTCAGCACTGAGTCTTTCGTTACTCACGGGGGTCACCTTCTCCTAGTCAGTTCCCCAGGGTGTTCTGTCTTGCACTCTGCAGGCTGCGGCTCTGGCTGGGCCTTCCTTCCCTCTCAGCTCACTACTGAAAGTCTGGAGGATGTCTAGGCTGCCAGTCTAAGGCCAGCTCTTCACAAACCTTTCTGTTTTGAGTATCCCATCGCCACTAGTGATAGCCAGCTGGGTAAGTGTGACTCTCCATAGTGTACTTCTTTCCTTGATCCTAATAGACAGTATAGCAACAGCTTTGGGAGGGATGGAATGGGAAGATGGAAGGAATTGACACAGGATTTTAGAAAACAAAAAGGTAGAAAAATGCCCTTTCACCTCTGTCTTCCTCCTCCTCTAAACCAATAATCCCCATCTAAGCATAAGCAAAATATCAGACAAGTCCCAGTTGAGAAACAGCCTACAAAATACCTGAGCAATATTCCCCAAAGCAGTCAGGAAAGAAAGCTCTCAGAAACTGTCACAGCCAAAAGGAAACGTGATAACTAAATGTAACACGGTATCCTGGATGGGGTCCTGGAACAGAAAAAGAACACCTGGTGAAACCTAAGAAAATCTGAATATAGCTACCCACGACCCATGTTAATCACAATGGCTGGCTTGTTAATGGTGATGAAAAACCTCACTAATGTAAGAAGTTAGAAATAAGGAAACTGGACACAGATCATTTGGTGAAGATCGGGAATTTTTCTGTAAATCTAAAATTGTTCTAAAGTCAAATATTGATTAAAAATAAAAGCAGGGGCTCTGTGGTACAGTCTTGTCCTACTTTGACATTCTACTCAGCTGGCTAATACACTGCCCTCTTTTTATAGAAACCTTAAACACCCTCTCCTCTCCCCTAAAGAGTTTTGGGTACTTTACAGGAAAGTATACATTGGTTTTTATTGTTTCTCCTGACCTCGGTGGCAACTTTTATGACTCCTGCACAAAGCGGTAATGAGATCTGCCATAGGGAGTGGCTTGCTCAAGGTTGCCACAGTGCGGCACAGCTGGGTGGGTGTGAGGCCCTTGCTGTTTACCTCTCCCAGTGCTGTTAGAGGCTGGGCAAGAGGAAGCAGAGGTGAATTTAGATACTCTCAATACAACACAAGTTCACTAGCACAAGCCACGTCCTGTGCGCACTATGAATCTAAAACAGAGAAGGGTCAGTTCCCTGCTCAAGGGCCATGCAGTGTATGTATTTGGGAGAGTCACACATATCTATACACATGTTCATCAGAGGAAGCAGTATGCCACGGCAGGTGTGGGAAGGGTGTGGGGGAAGCCGAGGAGGTGGGCACACCAGGGGGAGGTGGGCACACCAGGGGGAGGTGGGCACACAGGTGGGAGGTGGGCACACCAGGGGGAGGTGGGCACACAGGTGGGAGGTGGACACACCAGGGGGAGGTGGGCACACCAGGGGGAGGTGGGCACACCAGGGGGAGATGGGCATAGAGCCCTGGGGAAAATCTAATCCTGACACACAGGTGAATCCTGGGTAGAGAAAATGTGATCAGTTCTGTAGGGCTGTGCTGTGTCTGATTTTTCACAGCTTCAAGAACTCTTTTGAAAGTGTGCACTGAAACTGTACTAAAGCCAGTTTTCTTGGCTGGGCATGAATCTTACATTCAGTGGACCAGTCTTTGTGGGAGCATGAAAGGGCTTCGATATACCCCAGTAGTAAAATTGCACCAAGCAGCTTGGCTTCCTCCTGTGCCTCCGAGGTATGAACAGGAAGGGAGACGTGTGCAGGATTTTCTGGGCTGTGAAACAGGCTGGCACTCCTAGGAGGGACAGCCCCGAGTTTCTGTTTATGCTGTTAGGACTTATCAGTGTGCTGGGACAATGAAGATGACTGAAGGTCCCTTTCACCCTTGGGGGGTGAGACCAAAGCACTTTTTCTTTTAATGTGAACCACATCTGGAAGGGACCCCAGGCCCCTTTTCTCCCTTAAGAGATGTAATAATCCACGTTCTCTTTAGCCCTTCAGGTCTCAGAGGTACTATACAATGCCCATTTTGCCAAGAAGAGAGATTGCTTTCCTTCTTTAATAGTCACTGCATTAGAAAACCAAATCCCAATATAGAGGCTCCAAATCAGTTGTCTGGTCCTTTTCTCTTTCTTTCTTTTTCTTTCTTTCTTTCTTTCTTTCTTTCTTTCTTTCTTTCTTTCTTTCTTTCTTTCTTTCTTTCTTTCTTTCCTTCTTTCCTTCTTTCCTTCTTTCCTTCCTTCCTTCCTTCCTTCCTTCCTTCCTTCCTTCCTTCCTTCTTTCTTTCCTTCCTTCCTTCCTTCCTTCCTTCTTCCTTCTTCCTCCCTTCCTTCCTGTTTTTGTTTTTAAGATGGGCTCTTGTTGTGTTGGCTAGGCTGGCCTTGAGCTCCTCTGGCCTTAGCTTTGCATGTGAACTGGGATCCCAGCACGCTCTTCATGCTCCTGGCTCTTCCTGGTTTTCCTCTCTGCAGTTTGCACTGTGTGCCCTTCCATGCCGTTTGCTGGGGAGCAGAGAGCGGTTGCCTGTTGCACCCTGTGTTCCCTCCACTCGCGGCAGCCCTGCTTTCCCTTCTCATGCCGGAAGCCCCTTCTCTCAAAGGTTCATCCACACCGTCTTCTGAGCACCAATGCCCTTCCCGTCACACCATCTGTCCTAAGCACAGTGGAGAGACCCTCTGCCTGGCTTTCTTCAGCACCTGGTATGGCCTCACAGTTGCAAAGCACCAAAAACTGCTGAGGCTCCGGGGGAAATTGGTCTTTTATAACATCTTTGTTTGGAAGATGGTGACCACGTAAGCAGCAGAGAAAGATCCTCTGGGAGGATCGCCGTTCAGACCCTGGAATATAGCAATACGAGAAAGACAAGAAAGAGGGAAGCGGGTCCTCTGGTCCCAGGAAGGATCTGAAATGAGAGTTGAAGCCCTCAGAAAGAGCACACAAGATCCCTCCCTGAGGAAAAGCTCAGGCGGCTGCCATGGCAGTTAGAGGAAGAGGAGGAGGAGAAAGAGGGAGCGACCACTGCATACACACCCTCGGTCCGCTCCCTCATTCCTACACTCGCAGCTTCAGCTTCAGAAGCCTGCACTTGTGGGAGCCTCCCGACTCGGCCAGAGGAGAGTGGAATTCTGAGAGCTGGACCAAAACCAGAGCAGAGGAAGCACAGCCCAGAAAAGAAGCAGTGGCAGTTGGGAGGTGTTGTCAAACCCAGCTTGATGATGAAAAGGTACAACAGCCACTAAAGCAGAAGGCCCACTCTGTGACCCATTCTAACCAGTGCCCTGAGGCAAGGCAGAAACAAAGCAACCAGTACACAGCCTACCACACCCAGCTCTGTGCTTACCCCGAGGCTGTGGCCTGCTGCCTCTCCCCTGTGAGAGCAACTACCAGCAGAGAGCAGCAGAGAGCAGCAGCAGTGACCCTGGGGCCATGGCAATACCCGGGGATCCAGCCAATGAACAAACGGGAACTGGAGCACAGCAGTAAGAGTGAGGTGCAGACGGACGTGGGACAGATGGCTCCACACCCTTCTCACTCCAACACCAAGCAGGAAACACGAGCTGAGGTACCAGGCTCCAGCTCCCACCCTGAACTCCCTCTGTGAGCACCTTGGGACTTGGTGCCCCTCACACCCAATATACGTTCCCAACAGCAATGGGCTGAGTCCACAGGCTTCAGGACCCACTCTAAACTACTTATATGAGTACCAAGAGGGACTTCATACTGCTTGCATATATGAACCTTGTATGAACCCATAGCAACAAATTATAGGAAAAGCAGCAGTCCTGGAGACCAAGAGATGACAACCTACTCTACACAGAAGACCCAAGAAAATCCTCCAATTGTCTCCTAGAACTAATAACTAAACTTAGTACACACCCTGGACTACCACAGTGAGCACAGGTGGGGTGGACCTCACGCTACTTATGCCCAGCATCGTAAGTGCACCCAAGGGCCAGCTGTGTAAGGGGTGGGGAGCAGCAGCACTGGAGAACAAGAGGTGGGAGGAGGTGAAGACCTGGAAGTAGGGTGCAGACCCAGTCCTCTAGCTGAGCAGGGGTAGCCTCCAAAGAGTCATAGATGGCCTGCAGGTAGACACTGGTGGCCTATGAGGGGGCTCCAGGGACCTTGACAGGAAGCTTAGCAGCCTGTTGAGGAAAGGGGGTTCCCCACAGGCTACATGAAAATCCTGAGGACCTGGACCAGGCCCCTGGGCTCACAGTGACAGTGTGGAGCCTGGAGGTGAGCAGGGTGACCTCTCGGACTCATCCAGGCCCCCATGTATGACACATCAAGGTGGAATCTGGCAGTACTCGGGGTAGACCCTGCAGACTTGACCAGGCCTCTGGGCACACTGTTATGGGTCAGAGCATGGCGGTAAGCATGGGCAACGCTGCAGACCCAATTGGACCCCTGATGGCCTCGAGGGCTTGTCAGTGGGGTGCTGATCATAATGTGCCTGGGCCCTTGTCTATGTATTGTCATTGAGGTTGGGTGCTTTTCCACCTAGTGACATAGTAATTTGTGTGCACCCATGTTTGTTGCAGCATAATTGGAAGCAGCCATGTGTCTTCCCAATGTGAGAGCCCAAGGGAATGGATAAAACCAAAAAGTACAGTTATTATCAGAGGGAAGAGAACTGATTGAGTGGGAGAACAACAGAGATGAGCAAGGAGTAAATTGTTTGATTAATTGAACATGCCTTTATTTGTATAACTGAGTAACAAATGCAAAGATAACATTATGTAATACAGCAACCATTGTTAATTCCCTACTATCTTCTCTATAATTTTGTATTTCCTTTATTGTTTTTGTGTTACTCTGGTTTATGTCTGTTTGGTTGTTGATATGTTTCCATTCTTTGTCTTTAAAATAAAAAATAAACACCTCATTTGTGAGCCTTCTCAACACTTGTGGAATGGTCCTGGTGTATCGGAGGAGAATGAAAAGGCAGTGTTTTCTCTCATATGTGCAGTCTAGCGGGGGAAGAGCCACAGGAAACTGAAAAGGAGACTGCAAAAGTGAGGGGTAGCTGGGACCACAGTATGTGGTACACACCGAGAAGACACCAGGGTGAGCCTGGTATGCTATGCAATTAAAATGCCCTAATAAAAGAAGGTCATGTGTGGAGGTAAGTTTACACTGCTGAAGGAAGGAAAAGGCTATAAAGGACTTTAAGAAACATGATCTGGCTGTTTGCTGGGCAGGCCAAATGTTCAGTTACCCATATGACTAATATGAGCACAGCACAACTTTTAAAGTAGACATAAGTTAGCTAGAAATGGGGAAAACATTCTTTAAGAAAGAAACAGTGAGTGATCAATACATAGGAACACATTTTGGGAAAAAATGTGATTTAGTAGCCAGTGGCCACATCAGAAGATGTTTTTCTTTTATAACTTATTTTGATTTGATTTAATTTCTTTTTGTAATAACTCCATTACTACTAAAATACATTAAATCTTGAAAAATTGACTAATTTAGATTTGACCTGAGGGACAAAAAAATGAATTTAGCCAGGTGTGGTGGTGCATGCCTATAATACCAGTGCTCAGGAGGCTGAGGCGGGAGAGTCGCTGTGAGTTAAAGGCCAGCCTGGGCTCCTTTGAGCTCAAGGATAGCTTGAACTACACCATGAGATCTTGTCTCAAAAAAGAAAAAAAAATGAGTTTAGATGCTATACTGCAGTTTATAAAACTGGCTACAAATCAGAGTAGCACACACAGGATTGTTTTAAAAGGATTTAAAATTATATACACTATTTTTAAACGAGGAAATAGTTTTATGGCAGAGTTGCCAGCAAGAGTCCTATGCAAAGACCCAGGCTGGGGCACAGCACCTTCAGGGTTACACAGTACTTCACCATGACAGGGCCGGAGAGAGCAACCAAACTTGAGCTGAAAAGGCAGGTGGGACTTACTGGCTGATTTCTTGATGATAACCATTCTTTCCAGGGTGAGGTGGAGTCTCAATGTTGTTTTAATTTGCATCTCTTGAAAAAGCCATTATATCTAACATTTTTCATGTATTTATTTGCTGTTTCTACTTTTTCATCTGAGAAGTGTGCATTCATCTCAGATGCTCATTTTTGGACTAGGTCTTTGAATTGGAGGGGTCTGATATTTTTGGGTTCTTTATATGTTCTTTAGAGTAATCCTTTGAGGAATAGCTAGCAAATATTTTTCCCTCACATTGTAGGTTGTCTCTTCACTCTGTTGGTGGTTTCTTTTGCTGTGCAAAAGCTTTTTAATAAGATGAGATCCAAGTTGTTCATTCTTTCTGATAGTTCCTGTATGATTGCAGTTTTATTCATAAAGTCTGTCTATACCAGTATCTTCAAGACTTTTACCTATTCTATTTTTCAGAAGATTTAATGTTCCTGCTTTAATATTTAGATCTTTGATCCATTTTGACTTTAGTGAATGGTGAAAGATATGAGTCCAGTTTTAATCTTCAGCATGTGCAAAGCCAGTTTTTCCAGCAACATTTATTTATTATTGTCTTTCTTTTTTCCCAACATTTATCATTGTCTTTCTTCCAAGAAACACGTTTGGCATCTTTGTCAAAGAAAAGGTGGCTGAGTATGTCTGGAATTGTTTCTGCATTGATCTTTGGGTCTGTTTTGTTTTATTTTTTTTTCCAGTACCATGCTGTTTTTTTTTTTTCTTTTTTCCTCTTTGAGACAGGGTTTCACTATGCAGTTCAGCCTGGCCTTGAGCTCACTTTGTAGCCCAGGCTTATCTTGAGCTTGCAGTGATCTTCCTGACTCGGTGTCCCAAGTGCCAGTATTCAGGAATGTGCCACCACTCCAGCTACCATGCAGTTTCTATCACAGTAGCTTTATGCTGTAATTTGAAGTCAGGGATTGTGATGCCCCCTGCATTGCCTTTGTTGCCCAGGATTGCCTTTACTATTCTAGGTCTCTTCTGGCTCCAAATGAACTTTATGATTCTTTTCTCTAACTCTGTGAGATATGCTGTTGAAATTTTGATCAGAATTGTATTAAATCTGTGTAATAGTTTTAGAAGTATGGCCATTTTTACTATATTCGTTCTTCCTATCCAAGAACAAGGGATATCTTTCCATTTTCTGACATCCTCTTCAATCTTCTTTTTCAGAGTTCTGTAGTTTTCAACGTAGTTTTCTTATACTTCCTTCATTAGTTTGATTCCCAGGTATTTCATTTGGGGGATGTTACCGTGAAAAGTGTTGTTCCCCTAATTTCTCTCTCAGTTTGTTTGTTGTTTGTGTATAGGAGTGCTATTGATTTTTGAGTGTTTACTTTGTATCCAGTTATGCTACTGAATTTGCTTTTTAAATGTACAAGTCTTTTGGTGGAGTTATTGGGGTCTTCTATGTAGAAAATCATGTCACCAATGAATAATGATAATTTAACTTCTTCCTTTCCTATCCTTGTTCCTTTTAGTTCTTTCTCTTGCCTGGTCGCTCTGGCTAAAGTTTACAGGACTCTATTAAATAAGAGTGATGACAGTGGAAGTGGGTAGGACTTAGATCTCCAAGATGCATGCCATGGAGGTGGACTTTACCCTGCAGACCAACACTCTGTAAACTCAAATATTCTTACTCCTCACTTATGTGTCTTGTAAGAGTGTGGGTGCTGGTTTGATAGATCTAAGATGGGGCCAGAGAGTGCTGCTTTAGCAAGTTTTAGGTGTTGCTGCTGCCACCACTGCAATAAAGTGTGGCCTGCAGACCACACTTGTAGCAAATAATTACAAATTCCAGTATCTGGAATGTATTACCCATGTATTAGGATGTGAAACCCTTAGCCCAATGAGAGAAAGGGCATGGATCAGACACGAGCCAATGACAGCCTCAGGATAGGGGAGTCTGCCCCTAAGCCACCTCCCAGATTGACTGTAATGCCCTACTGATAACCTTTCCCACATGGCCAATGACATGAATGAGGTAGGGAAGCAGCCCTGGTACAGCTGATCCAGTCTGCATTGACAGAAACACCATCTGGCCTTTGGGACAGCACAGCAAGTAGTCAGTTTCCCAAATGCCTGATACTTCTTGTCAGCATGGCCTGAGTCTTTCAGCATGGAGCACTTAAAGACTGAAATCTTGGCTCTGTTTCACCTCTGCAGTGGGACTTGGTTCATCTCAAGCTGCGGTGGGTTTGGGAGAAGTCCAGCTCTCTCAGGCTTAAAGGAAAAGGCTTATTCAGTGACAGCAAAGAACGGGTAAAATTAAAAAATAAAAATCTCACTTTATGGCCTTCCAAATTATTTCTTAATTATTATTTTATGGATTTTATAAGTTCTTTTGTTGTTATTTGTGCTTTCTCAAAATATGACAAAGATGATTAATCTGGCCATCTTTCCTAATAAATGGTAATGGATTTCTGGAATAATGAAATGTCAGGCTATATCAAATGAATGAAAATACGGACTTCTGCAGAGTTGATCTTTTGCTATCAGCGTGTCTAAGTGTGTATGTGTAAATATATCCACACAATATGATTATGTCTGCAGGTGAATTTCTAGAAAGGAGACTGGTGCTGTAGCACTCTTTGCCTTTGGAGAAGGGGAGTGGGGAGGGCAGGGAGTTGAAATCGAGTGTGGGAGGAAATTTTCCTGCCAACAGTACACCCTTTATCCTACTTAAATTTTTTTTTGATATGAGGACTAAATTTTGCCTTTCCCTCTGCTAGTTTGTGTAATGATCTGTTTCCTCCTTGGTCATCTAGCATTAAAGCTCTTGTACTGTGTGTTTAAAGGGAAAATATTAGGTCTCCTGAAGTTAAAGTCCAGGTTGCTAAACTACCTAGAGTTTGTTGGTAAGGAAATCAATCTTGTTGGTAAGGAAATAAGAAATTCCCCATAATTATGTCAGTTTTCTCCAGTTATTTCTTTAGTCGATACTGTCTGCCCTCTCTTCAGATGACAGCGAAACACTTGAAATGAGATGCAGCTTTTAGAAAAGGAACTGGGGGAGGGGCATTTCCTTTGAATACAGTCAGACATCTTCGTTGGTGCTCTCACTCCATCTTCTCCCCTGCGCCCCACCCTACACTATCGCAGAACTGTGATGAAATGCACATTCCAGATATGTGTGTCCAGACTAGTAGCACCTAATAGAGAGCATCCATTACGCTATTATATATTTATAAGTATGGAAGAGGCATTGTCTTCCATAAATCCTATGAGTATTAAACATTCAGCAGTTACAACCTAGTCTGCGATCTCCTCTATCTTATACAAAACCTCATTTTAATAAATTGGAGCAAACCCTCGAAAGTCACTTAGACTCTAAAGTTCTACTGGCAGTGAGTGCTGCGCAGGGGCGAGCGGAGATAATGTGAGTTCTGTCGTTCTGTGCTTCATTTCCTCTCCCCCACACGGGTAGCGGCCTTGCGCAGGAAGACTTCGAGGCGGTGCTTCCCGAAACTCATCTGTCTACCTACATCTAATAGGTCTGTATTTAGAAATCTGTATATTTTAGCTTTCATCTATGAGGGATAAAATATGTTCTCAATATAAGAAACAGTAAACCAATCCCACCTCATAAATGTTTCCAGCATGATGTTGCATATGACCTAACATGGCTATGCCTAAGCTAGAAAGTAAGAGCTGCTAGGCTTTTTTTTTTTTTTTTTTTACAGTCTTCACTCTTCCTACAATTAATCAACCTCCCAAGAAAAAGACTGGTTTACTAGAAACATAACTGCCTTCTAAAGACAATGTTCAAACCATTGCTTAGGAGACATAGTAAACTTACTGAAGTTGCTGTATGTCTGTGTACTTTCCATGCAAGAAAGAACCTTATGAATTATTTAACACAGTGAGTTCTAAACCTGGTTTCTCAGCAAATGGACCCACAGAGCTTACAAAGAAAAAGAGCTTGTCTTCATCAAAGCCTTCTGAATGAAGGCAAAAACTTTAGAGGTGAGGCCTTGGAATCTACATGTTTTATAGGCTTCTTGGGTTATTCTAATGAAACATACTTCTTATTGTGTAAGTAGATGTTAAAAAACTAGTTCAGAACTGTATTAACTGTTATAAAAACTTACCTGCCTTCAGGGGCTAACCAGGTAACAGAAATATGAGGCAATCTTATACCAAATCCAAGGAAGTAGCACACTGAATATAAGAACTTACAATCTAAAGCATTCAAATTAGCATTTAATTTTTTTAATATCATAGTTTTCAAAGACAATGGCACGCTGATTTCCTGTGAAGCTAGAGTTCAGAACATTAACAATACTTTGTCATCCTTTCTCTCTCTCTGTCTCCTAATTCTATGATCTTAAGATATCTTTACTGGATAGCTTTAAAATATGAGGAACTTTTCTAATATAACAAATTATTATCACAGCTAACAAATTAAAAATAATTCTTTATGCTGGATGTGGTGGCACATGCCTATAACCTCAGCACTCAGGAGGACGAAGCAGAAGAATCCCATTGCAAGTTGGGGGCCAGCCTGGGCTACACAATGAGTCCAAGTCCAGCCTGAACTACACAGTCAGATCCTATCTCACAAAATAAAACAAAACAAAAAAATAATTCTTTAAAATCAGCTAGCATGCATCCTATTTCTCCATTTCAATAGCATCTTAAAGGTTAGCTTGGTCAAATGAAAGTCTACCAGTTGCATTTGATTGCTGTGTTTCTTATCTTATATTTCTTTTAATCTAGATAGTTCACCTTATTCTTCTCTATTTGCTTTGTGCCATTAACTTGTTGCAGAAACTAGACTTGTCTTTAGGCTGTCTCCCTATATGGCTGATTGCTTCCTCATTGTATCATTTTAGTTCACATTTCACTTGTTAGAAAGTTAAAAGTAGCAGACTGGTTAGGTTCAACCTCAACTGTTTTAGTAAAACTACTTCTTGGATGATATTTTGTATATCACTTTGCATTTTGCCAGGAGGCAAGCAGTGTCCTACACGTTCCTAGCATCATATAGATGTTAGATGTGAGGCCTGATCTGTACTTAGGTGGTGGCAGCTTGAGCCTTCCAATTTGAAGTTTTCCATCAACATTTCTCCTGCTGGTTTCAGTACTGATTGATAATTGTTGCATACAATCTATTAGTATTTGCAATACTTATTTCCTAAAACCATTGTTTCTACATTTATGAACTGAGACTTTTTCTGAGAAAGAGAATATTCGCTCATTAACTAAGACAATTTGTTTACTCTGAAGAAGCAGTTTGTTCAGAATCAGTAACAAATTATTTATAGAGAAATGAGTTAACTTTCTAAAATAAATGTGTGTTTAAACTTGCTCTATCCCAAGTAAATGCCACCTAAAAGTAGATCTAGTTCAGGGTCTACCCACCCCAAATCCTAGCCCTCAATTCTTGCTTACCAGCCTGAGGCATGTAGTGGATAATCCCAGCAAGCCTGAACATTTAGTTCCATTGAAATTTAGTCTAGTTTCTGGCTGTGAGGCTGGAATCTGGTTTGTTCAGCTTACAACACTCTGTGTGCCTCCTGCCATTTTTACCTCCTTGACCTACTTTGGATTTGGACTCTGTTCTGCCTCACCCTCACACTGGGAGCTGCTAGATGGAGCCAGCCTGCAGCTACTCTGAGTTCCAAGCTCATCCTGGGGCTCTCCAATGGCTACCAGCCAATCGCTTCCTCTCCTAAGGAATCCAGATAACTGGATAACTGAACCCAGATAACTCACCAGCCACTACAGTCTGCTGGGTCCACTGGTGTTTTTCTCCATGGAAACCTCTGGGGTCACGAGTAATCACCATGCATCTACAGGTTTGAGTTGTGCCTCCCCTGCAGTGAGTCAGGACTCAGGGAGAAGGCACCATTTGCCACCTCCTTCCTCTGCATTGAGGTCTCTCTCTTTGTTCTCCATGTAGGCTTCAATTCTTGGTTGAGATTCTTGCTGCGTTCTAGGGGCCCACTTCCCTTCTCTTCTTCCTCACATTGCTATATTCCAGCATCTGGACACCAAATCTCGGGAGTCTGTTTCTCTGTTGTTCACCACTGCGCTATCTTCCCATCCTTCCTCTAGAATGTTAGTAAGTGTCCACCTTGTCATTTAAATTTCAGCTATTAAGTACCACACTACAGTATCCACAAATGATAGTTTGTTGCAGAATATCTTTTTCTGATTCAATGTTTTCACTGTGGTTCTGATTCTTACCCAAATTTGAGAACTAATTACTAAGAAAAGCAGCTGAGTAAGAGAAGCAGTGAAATCTCTATAATATTTGCAAACTTATATTTCAAAAAGACAAGGGTAAACTAAAAAATTTAGTGATGTGATTTTTTTCACCCCCATGCCCAAAATAATAATATGATTTTAGTCTGTGGTAGTAGGGTTGAAAATTTAATGAATGGTCAGATATACAAAGAAAATACAATATTTATTTTCTCAAATATATCCAGCCTTCAGTTACTCATATTTTGGGGACATTGGGGGATGCAAGAGGATAGGGAGAGGGGATTTTTTAATTTGTCAGTTAACAGTCTCAGTCTCTTCTGATTCCCGGTGGCTTTTTCCTGCTTCTTGCTGTCTGGCATCCGGCATATGTGATTCAGTGTGTGTGGGGGTTGAGCCTCCATTGCAGGCCACTGCTCTGATTTGATCCTTTGATGTCTGTTGCTGGTCTGTGGTGGCCTTTTAGAGGTGAATTGATAGGTATTTACTTCTAATTTTATAGTCTGAACACTATCACTTCTTAAACCTCATGCCTTTTTTTTTTTTAGTGCATATTATATAGGACAGCAGGTTTAATTTTGCCATAGTCATACACGCATATAACATACTTTGATCTTTTACCTCCTCTTCACTCCTCCTCCTCTTCCTCATCATCTTCCCCTTATCCATTAGTCTCCTTATTAATGTTATGTATTTTTTTGTAGATCCCTCACATAAGAGAAAAAATGATATTTAACTTTCTGAGTCTGGCTTATTTCACTTCCTACAAATAACATGATTTATTCTTTGTGGCTCAATAATATTCCATCATTTATATATTCTTTTTATTTCATTATTGAGTATGGAACCCAAATGCAGAATCTTTGTAATGAACTACATTTCTAATACTTTAATATTTTAAATTTTAAGACATGATCTCATTAAGTTGCCCTGCCTATGCTTGAACTTGTGATGACGCGTCTACCAAAGTCTCCCAGAGTGCTGGAATTACATCAGTGCTTCACCATGCCTGGCACCATGTTTTCTTCATCCTTATTCCATGAGCAACCAAGCTGTGCCATAGCTTAGCTATTCTAAATTGTGCTGCAGTAAACAATCCCATGCCTTATTCAATGCAAATGAGCCTAGCAACTCCATCTTGTATCCTCCTCTGAGATATGAAGAGCTCCTGCATGTTCTTCATGCCCGAAGCACTGTTTTGATTTTAGCTACCTCCCCTCCAAATCTGATGCTATTGAGCCACCATGGACAGGAAGGAAACCAATCTCTGTTTCTCTTAGGCATGCATCCTCTAGACCACGCCTGAAGAAGGTGATCACAGGGCCACCCTACACACCACATATATAATATTTAAGGTGCATATCAAACTGGCAAGTTGTTTCTCTAGGCTGACAAATACATTTTCATACTTACAGCAGGTCACACAAAATAACTGAATGATGCAAATCCAAAACTAACTGCATTTTACATCTCAGGCCATATCTCACAGCTTCTGATGCTGGGCTGAAGCATAGTGAGAGAAAAAGATTTCTCCAGGATTTGTCATATTTTCAGCTCTATTTCCCTGCAGTCACTGGAGATATCCACATAAAAAGCACCTACTTTCTCTTCTTGGGGTTGAAGTTGTGGTTCTTTCAAACCAGCTCAATCTCCTGTTTCTGCCCACCTGAGTGTATCTTCTCCATTGGAGCCTCAAGTTTCCTTTTACTCTGTGTAGCCTGAGTCAGGTGATCTTTGCTCACAGTATGTGCCCAGCCTCCTCTTCCCACCAACTTCACTTTTTCAATTCCATCAAAAGAACCTGAGGCCAGAAAGTCAGCTATAGATGATGTAGTAATCTTGGCCTCATGGTTCCCAACCCACAGCCAGCTTTCTTCCCACCCCTTGAGAAGCTCCTGTACACTTGTGGAGGAACCCTAGTTCCTTTGCTCAATCTCCATGTCACCCCTATCTCCACAAAATTGCTCTCCTTCTTCCTACTTTGAACTTTCAGACTCCTGGCACCACAGTCCAAAAAGGAGCCAGGGAAGGAGACCATGGAGGTCTTGGAAATCAGTTGCGGCAATGTCTTAGTTATTTCCTACATTACTGGAACACAATACCTGACATCCACAAATTAAAGGAGGAAAGGCCTTAGTGATTCTTCATCCTGTGGGGAGAAGTGCCAGAATGAGACTCTGAAATGCAGTGGCCCCCTCTGACCCAGCTATAAGGGCAGTAATGGCAAGCCACCAGTGTCTGTCTGTGTACTTTCCTTCCTGCCTGTCTATCTAGGGCTTGCTACTTCTACACATGTCCTTCCCTGCTGGGAGCCATTTGAGCTGGTTATCGGTCAAGCAGTGAAGCTACTTCAAGCTACTTCAGTATTGAAAAAGGCATCCTGCTAGAAAAACAGTTGTTAGTTGCTAGGCAACATGACCTGCCCATGATACTAACTTTGCAAGTGTATAAAATAAATGTCCCTACTGTGGAAGTCAGTCCTCCTGTTCATCAGGCGAGAGGTGACTCCACCTGACCCCAGCTCTTGTCTGTAGTCTTTATTTTTCTCATATCTGATAGAAACCGAGACCCCCACACGGAACCAGACCAGACCTTCTGACGCGAGAGAAGTCTTCATTGGGGAGGGAAAGAGTAGCAGGCTACCTAGCGGACCAAGGTAGCCCGGAGCCGAGGAAAGCGTGGGTCTTTAAGCTCTTTTTTCTGGTGGGGGTGGGGTGGGGTAAGGAGATGTCCCTGGGCCAGAACAGGCCGAGCCTCGAGAGGCGGGGAGGGCGTCCAGGCCAGAGTCCTGAACGGCAGGAGTTGCCCGTGTCAGAACGACCCAAGCAGGTGAACTGCCAGAGTGAATGAGGGCGGGGATAGCTTTTGTGGCCGAGGGGAACTGAAGTGGAACAGGTAAGAGAAGGAGAGAAATATTGAGAGTTAGTTTTCTCATGGGGGGGCGGGGCTGGCTACCTTGTGACTAATCAATATCCACTGCCCCTTCTCTGCAGGGTACAACGAGAGGCCAACTGAGGTTTGCTACACTTCCCTCTGCCTATCTTTCATTATTTCCGTATTTTCTTGCGGTTGGGAATAATGGGATTTCCACCCTCTATCTGTGGCAGCGACTTTTCTTTATTATGTGAGCCTTTTCTACCACTGCCTTTCATGTTAATTGGAGCCTCAGAATATTAGAAAGTCAAATTTGTATGTTTTTATTTTGCTACAAATTCAAATGCTGCATATTTCCTCTTTCATCCTTGTTGTAACACTATAAAGCTCTTAAGATAAATGAGTGCCTCTAGTGGAATAAGAAGTGCAAAGGAAAAAACACACTATAATTCTTTCAAACTTGTTATGCCAAATTAGTAGGAGTTGGGCAGCTAAAATGAAGGAGACAGTGACATTAGTATCCTCTGTACTTACAAGATGCTACAATACGTGCTACACATTTAAAATCTCAGCGGGAAGAAAGTCAGGATTTCCAAAGCACAAAGAGAAATGGATTATTTTTTAAATATTCAAATACATAAAAGGGTGTTCTTTGGAAAAAGGTGTAGATTCAGCAGCAACTCAGAATTTCTGTTTAGGCAGAGCTTAGAAATGGTTATCAGTAAGAAAATGAGGTCTAAAGGTTCGGCTGTGAAGGTGATCTACATACTATTGCACTATTTATTTTACATTAATTTCAGGTTGCTTCTAACAAAGATGGTGATACTTACAGGCTAATCCTAATTGATCATTCTTGCTAGGCCATACTTTGGTTCTGCCAGTGACTGGACTTCTTAACGTTTTATCATGCACAACAATTAATAATATGTATTTGTTCACAAGAAGAATTAATAATCACTATTTGAGAACTTTAAAGAACTGTGTGCCTGGAATAATGGCACACTCTTGTAATCTGAGCTACTCAGGAGACCAAGGCAGCTTAGCAAGACCCTGTCTCCAAGTAAAAACATTTTTAAAAGGACTAGGGATGTAGCTCATTGCTAGAGTATTTGCCTAGTATGTATGAGACCTTAGGTTAAATCTCTAGTGCTATGTAAAAAAAGAACTGCAATGTTAAAGCTATGTAAAGGTTAGAGGTGGAAGACAGTTAACAGAGTTTGTTATTTTTCAGGCTGTGCTTGAAGCTATTATTATTGCTGATTATACTACTTTAGCTAAGGTGATATGCTTGTCCTAATCCATTGTTCTTCCTGGTATGCCAAGACTGAGATTGCCTAAAGATCAATACTATACACCAAAGCCAAAGAACTAGGGGCCAGGCCAAGTAGGCAGCAACTTTGCATTCCCAATAAATTAAAGGGCAAGACATTACAACAGAGTGAAAACCCAAAAGCCACCTACACCTGGAAGACACCTCTGAGAATGACCCATTTCCTAAGGGTTCTAGATACTAGCGATAAAGCTCTTGCCCTAAGCAATTTATAAGCATCAACCCAGGAATTAAAAAAAAAAAAAACAAATTGACAAGTCATGGAAGCAATATACAACCCCAGACTTCAGCTCACCAAAGGCAAACTCTAGGGGATAATGAGGAGGAACAGTTCAAAAACTACCCATCTGGCTCTGAAGTGTTGACAGCAGAAATAACAAAGCAGATGAATTAGAAAAAAATCAAATCAGAAATAATTTCTCAGACAACTACAGAGATGTTGAAAGACATGGTTAGTGACTGTAGAGTAAACACAGTTTAAAAAAATAGAGCTTAGGAAAATGATAGAAACCATGAGTGTCTAATATAGAAAGAAATAGAGTCCATGAAACAGATTCAAACAGATATCCAGAAGATTAAAAATTCCGTTGAAAGTATATGCAGCAGTGTGAGCCAATGTGAGTGAAAATATCAGTTCAGAAAGACAATTGCACTTAACAATCAGGGAAAGAAAGAGTTCTTAAAGATACCAGGGACCAAGAAAAATCAATCCAACAGCTCCTAGATGATGTAAAGGAAAACATAAGATTGATTGGAATCAATGAAAAGAGCAAAAGACAGTGCAAATGACAAAAAAACCTATTCACAGAAGTCTTGGCTGAAAACTTCCCACACATGAAAAAAGAATTTGACATACACTAAGTGAGGCATATGGGATTCTCATTCGTCATGATAAAAAAACTACAAAAATGCATATAATAGTCAAGCTTCTAGAAGTTCAACACAAGTACAGAATATTAAAAGCTGTTAAGAAAAGAAACAAATCATCTATAAAAGAAGGTCTATCGGAATCATGGCAGACTTTTAAACACAAACCCTTAAGTCAAGAAGATGTTGGAGTAAAGTATATTAAGCCACCCAAACAACTTTCAACATAGGTTGATATACTTCAGAAAACTATCTTGCAAAATCAATTGAGAAATAAGATACTTCCATGACAAAGAACATCTGAAGAAAATCATGACCACAAAACCAGCACTTCAAAATATTGTGAGGACATTCTAGAAAGAAATACTGAGGACTCCAATTCCATGAGCCCCATAAGAATGACTACAAGTCAAGGCAACTAACTAAACAAAGGGGAAAGAAAGGGAACCAACAACAGGAAAATAACATGACAAAGATAAGTTAATATATATATATCACTTAGAATCATCAATGTAAATGGTCTCAGTTCACTAATCAAAAGAGACAGACTGGCAGAATGGATCAAGAAGCAACATGTAGGGCTCGGGATATAGCTCAGTGGAATAAGCGCCTGCCTAGCAAGCGCAGGGTCCTGAGTTCGATCCCCAGTACCACCAAAACAAACAAACAAACAAACAAAGAAGTTCAAGAAGCAACATGAAACATTATATGGATACAAGAAACACATTTAATTCAAAAAGAAATTCATAGACTGGAGTCAAAGGATGGAAAACAACACGCTATGAGAAAGGAACTCAGAAAACAGCAGGGGTAACTGTTATAGTTGCAAACAAAGAGGATTTCAATCCAAAACCAATCAAGAGAGACAAAGAAGGCCACTACATTCCTGTAAATGGAATAGTCCAAAAGGAAGAGATAACAATCATAAATATATATACAACAAATACTTTCATATGCAACTATATAAAAATTAATGGAAATGAAAAACCAAATAGACACTAAGAAAATTGTAATGGGAAACCTCAATATACCACTGTCACAAAGAGATAAACTAGAAAAAAAATCAACAAAGAAATATCAGAAATGAACCAAACTTTTGAATGAATGAACTTAGTCAACATCTACAGTGTTCCACCTCACATTAGAATACACATTCTTCTCAGCTGCACATGGAATATTCTCCAAAACAGAACAAAATGTATACTAGCTCATAGAAAATGCTTAAGTAAATGTGAAAGAATTGAAATCACTCAATGCATATTATCAGACCATAGTGTGATGAAGCTAGAAATCAATGGCAAAAAGATGACAAAAACTTCATAAACACATGCAAATTAAACAGCACCCTTCTGAACAACCAATAAGCCAAAGATGAAGTTAAATAAGAAATGAGACAGTTTCTACAATTAAACGATAATGCCTCTATAAATCCAAACAGAAGTAGCCCACCAGGCAAGGCAAAAAAATTAAACATAGGGAAGGGGGGAAAAAAGAGGAGCCAACAATAGGAAAATAACATGACAAGGATAAGTCAATACATATCAGTTATAGCCATCAATGTTAAAGGTCTCAATTCACCAATCAAAAGACACAGACTGGCATAATGGATTGAGAAGCAAGATCCAACAATATGCTGCATACAAGAAATTTAATTCAACAATAAATTTTAATATTTAATTCAATTTAATATTTAATTCAAAAATAAATTCATAGCCTGAAAGTCAAAGGATGAAAAATAATGCTCCATGAAACAGGAACCTAGAAAAAAGCAAGGGAAGCTATTCTAATTGCAGAAAAAGTGAATTTCAAACTAAGACTGATTAAGAGAGATGAAGAAGGTCACTACATCCTTCTAAAAGGAACAATCCAAGAGGAAGAGATAGCGATCATAAAAATATATGCAACAAATACTAGTACACACAACTATATAAAAGAAACATTAATAGGCATGAAAAATTAAATAAGCACTAATACAATTGTATTGGGGGATCTCAATACCCTACTATCACAACAAGATAGATAAAGTAGACAAAAAATCAACAATGAAATATTAGGACTGAAACACACTTTTGAACAAATGGACGTAGTCAGCATCTACAGTGTTTCACCCCACAACATCAGAATACACATTCGTCTCAACTGCACATGGGATGTTCTCTAAAATAGACTACATACCAGCTCATAGAACATGCTTAAGTAAATGCAAAGGAACTGAAACTATCTCATGCATATTATCAGACTGTAGCACAGTAAAATTGGAAATCAATGGCAAAAGAAACAATAAGAACTTCATAAACACATGGAAATTAAATAGCACACTTAACAACCAATGGGTCACAGATAAAATTAAAGAAGAAATTAGTTTCTACAATTAAACAATAATGACAATACAACATATCTGAACTTATGGACACAATGAAAGCAGTCTTAAGATGCAATAGCAGTGAATATTCATATCAGGAAAACAGAGAAAGAGCAAATAAACACCTTAAGGTTGAAATTCAAGCTTCTAGAAAAAGAAGACCAAGTAAAGCACAAAGCTCATGAGAGGGAAGAAACCGTTAACATTAGAGCAAAAATCACTGCAATGGCTTTGCCCCACCCCCGGGGTGTGCCAGGTGCTCCGCCCTGTCCCCAGAACCCCACTTGGGCCCTAGGGTATGCCAGGCGTTCTGCTCCGCCCCCAGAACTCCACTTGGCCGGAGTGTGGAAGGTGCCCCATCTTGCCCCTGGAGCCTCACTTGGGCCCTGGGGTGTGCCAGGTGTTCCGCCCCTCCTCCAGAGTTCCACTTGATCCCTGGGGTGTGCCAGGCACTCCATCCACTCCCTGAGGCATGCCAGGTGCTACTTCTGGCCGTCAGGGTGTGCCAGGTGCTCTGCCCCACCCTGGAGCTCCACTTGGCCCCCAGGGTGAATCAGGCGTTCCATCTGGCTCCCAGGGCTGTGCCAGGCACTCCACCCCCCCCAGGAGCACCACTCAGCCCCTGGGGCGTGCCAGCCACTCCGCCCCACCCCCAGAGCTCCACTCGGCCTCCATGGTGTGCCAGGTGCTTTGCCCAGTCCCCAGGGTGTGCCAGGCGCTCTGCCCCATCCCCGGAGCCCACTCCATCCCCAGAGCATACCAGGCACTTCACCCAGCCCCCAGGGCATGCCAAGCCTCTGCCCGGCCACTGGGGTGTGCCAGGCACTTTGCCTGGCCTCCAGGAAGGCCCTGAAGGCTTGCCTGAACCTATAGATGTGGTCGCGCAGTGTAACCCCACCTCGACAGCTGTGAGGTATTGCCAAAGGGTACTTCTCCACTTCCTGCCATAGTAATCTGTGTACACCCACGTAAAATACAGCATATTTAGAAGCAGCCAAGTCTCTGCCCAAAGTAAGAGAACGAAGGAGTAAATAAACCAAAAGTGCAGTTATTACCAGTGGGAAGATCACTGACAGGGTGGTAGAACAACGGAGGTGGAGAAAATTGATTAATTGAATGAGCCATCATCTATATAACTGAGTAATAAAGATGAAGATAACATTATGTAATACAACATCCAGTGGTAACTCCCTACTATTTTCTCTGTAGTCTCATATTTCCTTCATTGTTTTTGTGTTAACAAATGTAAAGACAACACTATATAATACAGTATCCAGTGATGGTTCCCTATTGTCTCCTCTGTAATTTGTATATCCTTTATTGATTTTGTTATAACAAATACAAAGATAACTATGTTATACAGCATCCAGTGCCAATTCCCTACTATCTTCTCTACAACTTGGTATTTTCTGTATTGTTTCTGTGTTATTCTGGGTTCTTTTGTCTTAAAAATAATTTTAAAAATCACTGCAGTGGAGACTCAAAAAACAGTACAAAGAATCAATGACTTGAAAATTTTATTTTTTGAAAGAGTAAATAAAATGAACAAAACCTTTAACCAATCTTGTAAAAAATGGAAAGAAAAAACTCAACTCCATGTAATTAGGAATAAAAAGGGTGAAATTACCACAGATCCTGTGAAACCCTGGAGATCATTTATATCTACTTTGAGATCTTATATTCTACTAAGATGGAAAATGGAGACGAAATAGAAAGATTCTTAGATACATATGAATTACCAAAGCTGAATCAAGAAGATATAAAAATGCTAAATAAGCCAATATCAATTAATAAAATCAGGTGTAATTAGAAGCTTACCAATGAAGTACTACCCAGGCCCTGGCAGATTCACTGCTGAATTCTACAAGAAATTTAGAGAAGAATTAAAATCACTATTTCTCCAAATCTTTAATGAAATTGAAAAGAAAGCAATACTCCCAAATTCATTCCTGGAAGCAAGTATTACTTTGATACCAAAACTGCAGAAGAACCAAACAAGAAAGAGAATTACAGACCAATGTCCCCAATGAACACAGATGCAAAAATTCTCAGTAACATACTGATAAACAGAAGGTCACAAATCATCAAGAAAATTATACACCATGACCAAGTTGGATTCATCCCAGGGATGCACGGATGGTTCAACACATGTAAATCAATAAATGGTCACCATATTAATAGATCCAAGGACAAAATCATATAATTATCTCAATTGATGCAGAAAAAGCTTTTGATAAAGACCAGCACTTATTCATGATAAAAACCCTACAGAAAATTAGAATATATGTTCTTTACCTCAATCTTATAAAAGCCATCTATCACAAACCAATAGCCAACATCATGCTAAATGGACAAAAAACTGAAAGGTTTTTCCTCTAAAATCAAGAAGACAAGGATATTCACTGTCTTCACTCTTATTCAGTGTAGTTCTGGAAACTTTAGTCAGAGCAATTATACAACAGAAAGAAATAAAAAGAATAAAAATAGCAAAGGAAGAAGTTAAATTGTCATTATTTGCAGAAGACTTGATACTCTACGTAGAAGACCCCAAAAACTCCACTAAAAAACTTTTAGATTTAATAAGCAAATTCAGTAGCATAGCTAGATACAAAGTCAACACTCAAAAATCAATAGCTTTCCTGTACACAACAAATTCACTGAGAGAGAAATTAGGAAAATGACATCTTTCATGGTAGCATCCAAAATAATGAAATACTTAGGAATCAATCTAATGAAGGAAGTGTAATAACTCTACATTGAAAATTACAGTACTCTGAAAAAGAAGATTCAAGAGGCTATAAGAAAATGGAAAGATATCCCTGGTTCTTTGGTAGGGAGCACCAATATAGTGAAAAAGGCCATACTTACAAAACTCTTATACAGATTTAATGCAATTCCACCCAAAATTCCAATAGCATATCTCACAGAATTAGAGAAAAGGATCCTAAAATTCATTTGGAACCAGAAGAGACCAGAATAGCAACAGCAATTCTGGGCAACAAAGGCAAGGAACGAGGTATCACAATCCTGGACTTTATACTATAAAGCTACTGTGATAAAAACAACACGGTACTGGATAAAAAGAGACATGAATATCAATAGAACAGATTAGAAAATGCAGAAACAACTCTGGACATACTTAGCCACATTATCTTTGACAAAGGTGCCACTTCGTTTTTAGTGGAAGAAACACAGCCTCTTTAATAAATGTTGCTGAAAAACTCACTTTGCATATGCTGAAGATTAAGATGAGACCCATATCTGTCACTATGCACTAAACTCAATTGGAAATGGATTAAAGATCTGAATATTAAAGCAGAAATATTAAATCTTTTAGAACGCTGAATAGACAAAATCTTGAAGACACTGGTGTAGGCAAAGACTTTATCAATAAAACCCCAATCACACAAAATTTATCACAAAGAATCATTAACTTGGATCTCATCTTATTAAAAGGCTTTTGCATAGTAAGGAAAACCAACAGAGTGAAGAGACAATCCACAATGTGGGGGAAGTATTTGCCAGCTGTTTCTCAGACAAAGGATTACTATTGAGAACATATAATGAACTAAAAAAATCAGATCTCTCAAATTTAAAGACCAAATTTAAAAATGGGCATCTGAGATGAATACACAATTCTTAGATAAAGAAATAGAAACAGCAAATATATGAAAAAATGTTCAACCTCACTGGTCACTCAAGAGATGCAAATTAAAACAACTCTGATATTCTATCTCACCCTAGAAAGAATGGTTATTATCAAGAAATCAACCAATAAAAGGAATCCTTTTCTACTGTTCATGGGGGGAGTATAGACAGCCCACACTGTGGGACCTCTGAGCAACCAGTGTGGAAATCAGTGTGGAGATTCCTAAAAAAACTGGGATTGGAGGCCTCATTTGACCCAGCTCTTTCCCTTCTGGGTATCTTCCCAGAATAATTAAAAACATTGTACCATGGAAATATATGTGCCTCCATGTTTATAGCAACACAATTTATAATAACTAGATCTTGGAAACAACCCAAATGCCCATCAAGTGAGGAACAGATAAAAAAAGTGATATTTTTATATAATGGAGTACTACTCAGCCATAAAGAAGTATAAACTGAAGGCTTTTATAGGTAAATGGATGCAACTCAAGACCACACACATAAGTGAAATAAACCACATGCACATGTATAAATATCATATTTTCTCCCTTGTGTGAGAAGCTGAAAGAGTAAATAAGATCCAAAATGCACAATAGATATTGTAAAATGCGAAGAAACTTCAAGAGGAAAGAGAAACTGGGATGGAGGAATGGAGAGAAGTAAGGGAAAAAGGGAAAAGGTTTCATACACACGCACACTTCTGTCAGATTAATTGGTCCATTACCCTTAATCTTAGTCTCAGGCAGTCTCTGGACATAAGCAAAATGCAGTCAAACTTCCCAAGCAATAACACACATCTGAAGTCCAAGAACCAATCTTAGTGTTATAAGATAGTTATAATACTAATTTCTATTAGTTCATTGAAGAGAAATGTTTACACTAATATTATTTGGACAAGTAAATGCTGATATCTTGTACTCTGAGTAATAATTTAAAGATAACAATATGCAATCCTCCTATGATGTTGTTTTGATACATACATACATATATATATGTTTATATATATATATATATTCTTTCCTCTTTAAAATAAAAAAGATAATGCCAATACAACATACTGAAACTTATGAGACACAATGAAAGCAGTTCTACAAGGGAAATATACAGCAGCAAATTCCCACATCAGTAAAACAGAGTGAGCTCAATAAACAACACATTGCTGAACCTCAACCTTCTAAAAAAAAAGAAGAGAAAGTCAAGCCAAAAGCTCATGCAATTGAGGAAATTATAAAGATCAGAGCTGAAATTAATGCAATGGAGACAAAAAAAATACAAAGAATGAAAAAATCAGAGTTGGTTCTTTGAAAGATTAATCCAAATTGTCAAACCCTTAGCCAACCTTATAAAAAGAGCAAAGGAAAGACTCAAATCCATGCAATTAGGAGTGAGTAGGCTAAAATCACAGCAAATCCTGCAGAAATCCAGAACACCATTAATATCTACTGTGAGAATGTGTATCCTAGTTGGGTGGTTCCGCCCCTATACTTCTGGTGGTTGTAGCACCCATACTTTTTCTTTTGGGTCCACTCTTCTCCTTCAAAGTAATTTTCCTCAGACACTCTATATTTCTGGCTTCTCTAAACTTCTGGGGGGTCGCCGGCTTAACACTCACAGCTTCACACACTGAACTTCTCAGGGGCACATTGCCTGGCCTCCAAGGTCTTCTAAAATCTGGGTGGAAGCCTGCCTGACCCCACAACTGTTGCATTCTGCATGCACCTAAAACCAGCACCACATGGATGATGCCAAGGTCTGCTCCCAGCTGGACCAGTAGCCAGTCTTCCCTTTCTCTTGGCTGTGTGGGTCAAGTGCTTAGATAGGTCATCACTCTGAATCCAATTGTGAGAAAGAAATTCTCTAGGATGCTGCCATTCTGGAACTTGGTGCTCTGGGGCTATCTTCTCAAAGCAAAGTTTCACTTTTGTAATTTTGAGGCTGATGCTTCTTGCAATGCCCTCAGGACATCTTTTCTATTCTCCTATTCCTTCTCCACAAACAATCTCCTCTGCTCTAAAATTCTCAGTACACAGCTTCGTTAGAGTTTCCTTTCTGGCCAAACTCATGATGTTCTCAATAATTTTACGGGAATCTCTGCTCTTTATTCTCAACATAAATCTGTGTAAAATCCCCCAACAGTAGCTATGCCACTGATTCAACATTCAATTGCCTTGAAATTTCTCCTGTCAGATTAATTAGTCCATTATCCTTAATCTTAGTCTCAGGCAAAGTCTCTGGACATAAGCAAAATGCAGCCCAACTTCCCAAGCAATAACACACATCATCTGAAGTCCAAGAACCAATGCAGTCATTCTTCCCAGCAGAAACTTCTGGCGTCTGGTCTTTACTGGAAGGATTTCTATCAGTCTTCTGGTCTTCTGAGCTCTGACCAGTATCTCCCATCAGGTACAGCCGAAGGCTTTCCAGCTCTACTTTTTCAGCCAGCATCTCCAAGTCACTCCAAACTCTTCTCATAAGCCATTCTCAAAGTCTTCTGACCCACATGGTCAGGTAGAGTCACATCAATGGCCCCACTTCTGGAACAAATACTTTTGTTACTTTTCTTGTTGCTGAGACAAAATACCCAATGCCCAAAGTTAAAGAGAGGAAATATTTATTTATTTCATAGTTTGTAGAGGTTTTAATCCATAATTGACTGGCTCTAAGCCAGGGTGGCAGACGGCAGAGGGACAACAGTTTATGGTGGTGGAAGACAGCAAAAGCAACAAGAGACAGAAAAGCCTCTTTCTTTCTTTACCTTATACTTTATCCAATCTGCCAAGATTAGGGTGGTGCCAAGCCAATCAGTGGACTGATCCAGCAATTATCAACCCTTAATCCTAGCATGCTTAACCCCAGAACTGCACTATGAATCAATCATACACCCTAGATTCAGCCACCTCCAAAAACACTGTACTACTGCATGAGTCTTTGGGGGTACATCTAGACACAAAGTATAACAACATGATATTCTACATAAAAGACCCCAAAACCTCCTACCAAAAGACTTCTAGATTTCATAGCCAAAATTCAGCAGTGCAGCTGGATACAAAGGCAACATGAAAAATTATAGCATTTCTGTACACAAATAAGAAACTCACTGAGAGAGATATTAGGAAAACCACATCTTTCACAATAGCAGGAAGAAGGAAAGACTTAGCTACATAGGAAATAGTCTAATGAAGAAAGTAAAAGATCTTTTCACTGAGAAGTATCACACTCTGAAAAAGGAGATAAAAAATGATATCAGAAAATGGACAGATACCCCTTGTGCTTGGGCAGGAAGAACCAATGTAGTGAAAATGACTTTAATTCCAAAATTTTTATATAGATTTAATTCAATCCTGATGAAAATACCAATAGCTTATCTCACAAAATTAGAGAAAAGAATCTTAAAATTCATTTGAACCAGAAGAGATCTAGAATGGTAACAGTATTTCTGGGTAACAAAGGCAAAGTAGAAGGCACCACAATCTTTGATTTGAAATTATACTACAAAGATACTTTCTGTATCCCATTATGGTTCTTGGAGTTCCTGGGAGGTGACAGGAGGTGAGAGTATGGGAAAAATAAAGATAAAAGACAAAAGCTGAGATCAGATGGAGCCCTTTCTCTCTGGATGGGAGGAAAGGAAACTGCTCAACCACCATACGGGTATTTATTTATATATTTGACAAAGTTAGTGTATGTGACACAGACTTGCCTAGCAACTAATTGTTTGGATTGTCTTGGCATCTGGTGCTCTCTGGACTCAAGCAACTTGTGTTGCCTTAGGTATTCTTTGTTCTCAGATCTGCCTTGCCTCACTCCCACATGTGTGACCAATTTCCAGCTTCAGCCTCTCCCTACATCTCCCTCTTCTCTGTTTTGTAGTCGCAAAAAATGGGTGTTCAATTGAAGGTGGAGAAGCTGTGTTTGGAAGACTTTTGTAGACAATTTTCTTTCTTAAGATTATACTTTTCTGCTGGATGTTCAAGACCAAGTTAAAGAGAGACCTTTATTAATTACTCTTTTGCTATCTGTCAAGACCAGTTAAGTCTCCTCAGGATGTACTTTGGAACCATGCGCAGCACCTCTTAGTTTTTCTGTCATTGTCAGTCATCTGGATGAGTCAAAACCATTTCTTGAACAAGTTGCTTTCTGTGAAAGCTTGGAGATTTTTATCTCTTGGTGACCCTCCTTACGCACACTGTACATAAGTGAATTGCTTTCCTCTGTGGTCCCACAGTCTCCTTGATCAGAAGAGCAGGGATTCAATGAGATATAAGATGTTACAGTTGAGGTTCTCTTATGCTTTGGGCCCTCATTGACCTCTGAAGGCTAGAGCCAAAATATTGACTATCTTCTTAGTCTGCTGATTTCCCTAATTTTTTAATCTCAAAATCTTAGTTGTTAAATATCCAGAAGACTAATGACATTATATTGTAATGGAGGCAGTGAACTTAATATCACTATCTTATCTAAAGATCAAGCACCTTAGAATGTAAAATGGAATCATTATTTTCTACCATGGATGTTGTAGTATTTAAATCCCTACTGAATGTAAACAGGTAAGTTTTACACAGAAAATTAGAAATCAAAAGCCATACATAACATTGCAGCATGACAATCATGATGACATTTTGTAACATTAAAATTTTCATTTTGACATAACATTTTTAATGAATCATCTCTAATACATAAGAAACTTTTACCTAACTTGTTGACCTTTAATGTGATGTATATCACATAAGTTTTTTTGTTAAAGGCAGAGGTCAGAATCTCAAAGAAAAGTCTATTACCATAAGTAATCCTTAGTTTGCATTTTGGATGATCTGTACATCTGGAGTAATAAATACATTTAATACACCATGAAATTAACAATAATCCAATATTATACATGTGAAAACATTTTTAAATTTAGTTTTGTACCAAGATCATCTTTTGTGAGAAAACATTATTGTATTTTTTTTCTAGAAAACTTAACCTTTCGACAATGATCAATTTATTGGGGGTGCCTCCTATAACATTATGAAGATCATTGGGCCTCCCATTAGTGAATAAAGGCTGGAGTATGATTCTTCCCTGGAAGCTGCTCCTCAGCTCACCAACTGGAGTTCTGTCCAATTTCTCCCCACCCTAAGGGATTTTTGTTTAATTTTTTAAACATTTTTTGATGACTTATGAGGAAACAAAATTTGGTATCATTTTGATCAGCTGGTTACCCAGGAGAAAGCATGCTTTTCTAAATCTATAAATTACAGGCAAGATTAAATTACAAACAAGTGACTGAAATATGCAAAAAGCAAAAAGGAAAGGAGAAAAACTGTTGAGCTCAAGTGAAAAAGGAAAATTTGTTCACAGGTATGACAAACAGTTAAGTACCCAGTTTAACAGTCTGGAGAAGCAAACATCTTACAAAATCAGAAATATATTTTTGACCAAATTGAATTATAGCAATTCTTTTACAATTTTAGAAATTTATAAATAGACTAGTCAGATTTTGTTGTTCATCAATTAACAGAGATCTCTTACAAGGATTTCAAAAGAATAAAATCTTTTAATAAGTAATACATACAGGGGCTGGGGATATAGCTCAGTGGAATAAGCGCTTGCCTAGCAAGCGCAGGGTCCTGAGTTCGATCCCCAGTACCCCCCCAAAAAAAAAAAAGTTAAAAAAAATTTAAAAAAATAATTAATACATATATATAATTTTAAGAATACTGGTAACTTTCAGCTCAGTTATCTCTCTATACGCTATCCCCTACTCAGAACTTTGATTCCCACTTTTGGTCACCATCTCCCGGGAATTCTGGATTAATTCCTTCAGTTGGCTCCAGGTTGGGTTTAGCCCCATCCTTGTCTATTGGGTGTAGAGCCGTCTCCAAGACATCACTGTCATTAGACTGTGCATCATCTTCTTGAAGAGTAGAATCAAGTCCTTCTCCGGATCTGGGCTCATGATACAGCCGGACAGCATGTTCTGGCACCCAGATAGGTTTTCCAGCTTTCTCTGGAAAAACACAAGCATACCCTTGACCCCAGGTAAGTAGTGGGCTGGTTCACTTCCTAGCTTTTCTTTCCTTTACCTGATTGAATTAAGTAATAGTTTACACTGCCAACTGAAGCATATTATGAGGTGGGAGGGACTGATTCCCCCTTTTGTTTTTGTAATTAAAATTTGAGCATACAGTGAGCATGATTAACAATTTTTAGACCTTGACGATTATAAGGAATTTCCATGGTAAAGGAAATATGAAAAGTTTTACAAAACATCACTTGTCTATGCCGGGCCATTATCATTCTTAAGCGCCTGTGGGCAGCCAAGGGCACTAAAGGCATCCAAGCAATGAGCAATGACATGTTTAGCTGCTTCACCAGTGCAGGTAGAAGCAAAAATAAACCCTAAGGAAGTGTCCACTGAAACTTGGACCTAGTATAAAAGCCAAACTCAGGAATATGAGTGATATGTATTTGTCAGAGATGAGTGGCAGGTTATAGGGAGCATTGTTGAACAACTTGTCAGGCCTGTTCCCTGGTTAAACGGAACTGTTTGTATAAGGCAGAAGCTTTTGGTGAAAGGTAGCGTGGGATACAGAAGCCTGTTGAATGGTATCTGAGAAAGTAACTGTGACAGTAGCCAGGTGTCTGTACATGGCAGTGTGTTCCTCAATGAGAGGCCCTGGCAGTTGGGAATGGGAAAGTAAATGACCAATGAAACAGGGAACATGGCGTGACTATATGAGAAATTAGAGTGTGAAATAAATGAAAAAGATCTTGACCAGTGTGTATAGGGGCAGTTTCTATGCAGCAAATCACACCACAAACATAAGCACTGTCTGAAAAGAAGTTAATTGGAATGGATGAATAATCTTGCAAGGCCCATATGACAGCTTGTATTCAGAAGGCTTTTGTGCAGAAGAGAAATCTGTATCTATCCTGGATTCTAGAAGAGGAGGCTGTTATATAACCTGCCTTACCTGATACTGACCCATCTGTGAAAACAGAGATATCTCCCATTATGGGACCAAAGGAGAGAGAAAGAGTGTGAGGGAAGCAAATTGAATTAATTTATCTCAAGGATAATGAAAGGAACACCAGGGAAGTTAGCCAATGCAACTGCCAAGCATACAAAAATTGCCATAACCACTGTTGTTGAACCAAAGAAAAGGGAACAAGAGTTCGTACCTCACGACCAAAGAGCTGAACAGCATATATTTGCTCAAATGTGATCAGTTCTGCCACAGCATCATAAAGGGTAGTCATGGTTTTATGTGGAGTATGTGGCATATGTAGCCATTGGAAAGGACCCTGAGACTGTCAAAAGACTCCAATGGGCATATGCATAATTAAAAACTTTGCCAGAGATGGGACAACTCTACAGAGTTGAACATTAGAGGAAGCCAGATTAACTTTATCTAAAGCAGTTTTAACCTCTGGCGTAAGTTCTCTTGGAGAGGTCGGGGCTGGTCTCCCCTTAAAAATGTCAAAGACAAGACTTAAATCATGAGTTGTTAGCTTAAAAGCTGGGTGGAGCCAATTAATATTACCAAGTAAAGCATAAAAATCAGTTAGGGTTGATGCGAACAGTTTGGGGCATAACGTCTTTATGGGATAAGGTGACCCAAATGTGAAAACGGTGCCATAATTTGCACCCTTCGGCCTGCCATTATGTAGATGTTTTAGGTTTTGTGTGTGTGTGTGCCAGGAATGAAATTCAGGACCTTGTACTTTCCAGGCAGGCACTGGCCACTGAGATATATCCCCAGCTGCCATTATCTAAATGCTTAACTTAAGCAACTGTTTGAAACTCAATATTCTCAGATCGTATTTGTCTTGGTTACTTTTCTCTCATTGCTGAGACAAAATACACAACACCCAAAATGAAGGAAGGAAAGGTTTATTTAGCTTACAGTTTGTGGAGGTTTCAGTCTATACTTGGCTGCTTCAGAGGCAGAGTGGCACATGGCAGAGGGCAAACTGTTCAGGGCAGCAAACAACCGGCAAATGTGTGGAATTGCGGGCAAGCAGCCTCTTTTTCTCCTTTACCTTGTAAACAGCCTGCCCCCACCCAGGGGGCATGTAGCTCTCACACAGTCTCCATGACCTCCTCTTCCTCAGGCTCAGGATGTATACAAAGTAAGCATCCTGGCTTCCTGCTGAATCACATAGTTCACCTTTTAAACTTCCCAAATTAACACAATAAACAACATCCCAGAAGGGTAAGGGCATGTCCTTTTCACCCCAAGATCTACAACTGCTGAGTTACTCAGCTAAACCTCCAGACTCCAAGTTGACACAATATATCAACCGTAACAATATTTTACACCTGTTTGTAAAATAGCAAAGCTTTTCTATACCAAATAAAATTCAGGAATTTCCACCTGCACATAAAAACAAAAAGAAACACAAACAAAAATTTAAGACAAAGTTCAATAATCATAAACCATACATCTGAAAAAAAGAAATAAACAGGCAATCAACCTTCATAGGAATCAAGGGAGAACAGCAAGGACTTATAAAACCTCCTTAAACCAGTAACATATCCTGTATATGTTGTTAGAAAGAAAACTGTAATGAAAGCAAAAGTTTTTATTAGCTGTATAATCTAAGTTTTGGACTATAAAAGACCAAAGTTATCACTGAATTGCATATTTCTTGAGACAAAGGGGCAAAGCTCCCATTTATGGGAAATCTGATAAGTAATCTTTTAAAAATACCCCCATTAATATTAATCTTGGGAAATATTATTTTTCCATGTAACAAATGAGATAAGCAGGTGGAGGAGCCTGACGGACAAAATGGCTGCAGCTGCAAACTCTTGACACAGGGTTGAACTATTTACCACACCCTGTGGCAGACACCACCATTGGAAGCAATGCCGAGGGGCCTGACGATTAGCAGAGGGTAAACTAAAGGCAAAATGTTTTTTATCTTGAGAATGGAGAGCAATAGTAAAAGAAAAAAAAAAAAGTATTAAATCAATCCCCTTGAGGGAAAACCATACAAGCTTTTTTATTCCAAATATTGGGGCATCCCAAGGGTTACTGGATATTCTTGGTGTCCCGCCAACATCTGTTTATTAACCAGCAGATGAGCTGTTGTCAGCTTCTCCTGAGGACTAGTAAACTATACCAAAATGGTCCCTTTGAAGAACAGCTGGAAAAGGTTTTCTTCAATTGTTCTCACCAAGCCCTTGAGTGGGAATGAAGCCTTGTAACATCTGACAAGTCACCAGAGTTAGGACTCACCAAAGTGCCCCACATCCTGTCATGTCGCACAGCCCCATAGACTGGCTGGTGTGTGTGGGGGGGGGACATAAGCAGAGAAACACCCAGAATGGCCTTCTGCATCCCTCCAGGTCAGCAGTTTAGCACTTCTTCTAGGCTGAGAAACACTGCCCAACCCCTGCAAGTCTGTAGTGGCCTCCTCCACAGGCCATGCTTTAGGCCAATGGTGTTGGGCAATAACTAACATCTGCACCTGTATCTTAAGGCCCTTTAAACAGTTTTCCTTTAATAATCTATTCCATCTTGGGATGATCTTGTTTAATCTGTTGAACCAAATAGGTATCAGAAGACCTGCAACCCTTGGATCCCCTTTCCTTATTTATGATTGTCCAATCCTTGTCAAGGGAAGAATGACCAATTTAGCAACCTCACTCTGCAGTGATTTGAGCCGTGTTTTGAGTAGACTGAATCATACGCTTGATTTACTTTGTGCAAACAGCATCAATGACACCAGGCAAAACCTGGAGACCTTTTAAAGTGAGACTGCTGCAGCCCAGCAGAAGCCCCACTGCTCCCCCCCTCCGGGGGGCAAAGGTCCATAGACCCCAGTAGGAGTAAGTTGTGGTCCCATTTCAGGAGTCAGTATGAATCTGAAGGAGGGCCTGAGGTCCAAACCCGTGCTGTCTGTTGTGTTCTTGAGGATTCAAGCTGAGTAAGCAGTGGGAGGTTCTGTGGGCGTGGCTGGTGGGTGGACCACGCTCCCCTCAGTTTGATGGAGGAAGGCTCCAAGACGAGGAGGTGCCTAAGAAGTTTCAGGCCACTGCAGGTGGAGGAGGGGAGTGGGGAATGTGGCCACTGCTGCAGCCGGCTGGCCCCAGGAGCTGGGTCATTGGAGACCCTGTTGCTACCAGAGGTCAAGCACAGGCACCACCACCATGTAAACTTTTGGTGCACAAAGCACATGCATGGGCAGCAGAGAGAGCTGGGGCCTGCCCAGAGGAGTCCTGCCCCACTTTCCTGGCCCCAAGCACCATGAGTCTTGGCTGGCAGTGCACGCCAGTGGCTGAGCCTGGTCAGGGCGAGTGGGCGCGTGAGCTCTCAGGGCATCCTGGCTGAGTCTGCTCAGGACCAGAGCGTGGGGCCCTCCCCACACCCGGCCTGCTCCCTTCCCCGCTGCGGCACTGTGGTGTGCCAAGCCAGCTGTGAACAAATCAAAAAAAGTTTCTTTCCACAACAAATAATCCTCCAGGTTTAAACATGCTTTAGATATTCTTTTGTCACCAACAGCTCCTTCCTTACCTGACTGAGCAAAACTAGACAGTTCAAACTCTATTGGTGGGGATGTTGCCCTGCCTCCTTTTCCCGCTTGTGACTTGATTTTCAAATAGTGCTCTGAGCCAAATTCTTTGTGGTCCTTTCAAAATGTAAATACAGGAGTCAAGAATACAAAAAACATGTCTATAAACATCTACATACATCTGTGATTCTTGAGACTACCTACCCCACGTTTAGCAACTGGTAAAATCAATATACCTCTTTCCTTTTGGCTTCTCTTTAGCCGTTTTTCTGTTTTGTATAATTTCTTTTTTAACCCCTTCTGGCCCTAGTGAACATTTTTGCCCCAAGTTTTACACCTGATGATGCCAATACCAACGCACTGCTGTGATGAGTACTGACGCTGCCAATGCACTTCGCTCCCCTTTTGCACACACAATGAAACGTGTACTCACCTTTTATTTCTTCTTATCCCAGTTTGGTCCATGTGCTATGTGCCTTGTCCCAGAGCAGCTCTTAAAAGAGTTCTGGGGCAATGGATGGTGAGAGGATGGGAAAAATAAAGATAAAAGACAAAAGCTGAGGTCAGGTGGAGCCCTCTATCTCTGGATGGGAAGAAACTGCTCAACTACTGTAGGGGCATTTATATATTTGACAGTTAGTGTCATGTGAGTGACACAGCCTTGCCTAGCAACTAATTGCTTGGATTGTCTTGGGGCCTGGTGCTGTCTGGATTGAAGCAACTTGTGTTGCCTTAGGCATTCTTTGTTCTCAGACTTGCCTTGCTTCACCCCCACGTGTGACCAATTTCCAGCTTTAGCTTCTCCCTACAGCTACTGTGATACAAATAGAATGGTACTGACACCCCCTACCCCCAAAGAGATCCAAGCATCATGGAAATAGGCTAGCAGAAGCAGAAACAACTCCAAACACACTCATCCATTTATCTTTGACAAAGGAACCAAAGACCTTCACTAGAGCTACTGTGATAAAAACAGCATGGTACTGACACATCCTCCAAAAAAGAGATCCAAGGATCATGGAAATAGACTAGCAGATGCAGAAACAACTTCAAACACACTCATCCATTTATCTTTGACAAAGGAACCAAAGACCTTCACTAGAAGAAATATAGCTTAATACAGCTTTAATTAATGGTGCCAGGTGACTTTCCACATGCCAGAAATTAAAATTAGACCCATAGCTTTCACCATGCAGTAAATTCAAATTGAAATGAATCAAGTACAAACATCAAAACAGAAACACTGAATCTACTAGAAGATAGAACAGGTATAAATCTTGAAGACGCTGGTATAGGCAAAGACTTTATGAAAAAAACCCTAATTGCACAAGAAAAATTAATACATACTTTTCAGATGTAGTAGAAATGGCAGATAAATATATGAAAAAGTACTCTGCATCACTGGCCATTCAAGAGATGCAAATTAAGCAATGCTGAGCTTCCATCTCACCCCAGAAAGAATGGTTATTATTAAGAAATCAACCAATAACAAATGCTGGATGGGTTGTGGGGAAAAAGAATACTTCTCCACTCTTGGTGGGAGCGTAGACTGGTGCAACCACTGTGGAAGGCAGGGTGGGGATTCCTCAAAAAACTAAAACTAGAGGTTTCATTTAACCCAGCTATTCCTCTTCTTGGATCTTTTTGAAAGAAAAGCATCATACCACAGCTGTATACACGCACCCGCTTATAGGGGCAGCTTGTAACAGTCTAAATGCCCATCAACCAGTGAACGGCTAAAGATGTGCTTTTGTTTCTTTTATTGCTCTGCAATAAAGGATGAACCTGAGACATTTCTAGCTGAATGGATGAAACCTGAGGCCATACTCAAGTGTAAAATATGGGACATACATTTAAATACCACATATTTTCTCTGCTGTGAGAAACCTAAAGTGCAAAGAGGATCAAAATGTGTAATAGATACTAGTAAACGGGATGAAAACGTCCAGACGTAAAGTGGAATGACAAAGGAGGTAGGGGGAGGAAGGGACAAAAAGCAACTGAAAAACCGCACACAGACTTCTGTAAATCAGGAGGGCACGAGGGCTCGGAGGGGAGGGGAGTGGGAAAAGGCAGCAGCAAGGCGCGTCGCACACAGGTACCAATAAAAAGAACATTATAGGAATCTAACTTTTATGTACTTTACCAAATTATTTCTATTATTTTCTCTCACTCCTTAGAGACTTCATAAAGCTCTACCAAACTCCTGTGACTTCCTCAAGTAGGACTAAAGATGAGGAACTTGGTGCTAAGCCTAAGCCTGCAATGTGTCTCTTTCACATTCACTTGTTTCTTCTAGTGAATCTTATGTACTTTCAGTTCCCACATACACCTTCTGTGTGGGGGTTTGGCTTCACACCCAGGCTTTTGATGCCAAGCACAAGCTTTACTACTGAGCTACCTCACAGCTCCCACATAAATTAAAAAACAAGATACTTTGAAATACGTGTACCTCCCCAAGAATTTGCAAAGATACCTTTCACTAGGCTCCCCAGCGAAGTACTTGATATGACAGCAGTATGTTATTAATCAGTTCAGGGAATCCCGTATACTTTCTTAATGGCAACTGACTCTTACTTTAGTTTAGGGATTTAATGAAAAGTCAGTAGAACTAAGCATCAGGAAAAATGTGAACAGGCAAGAGGATGGGGGAATAAATACCTCAGTTAGAGAAACAGTGAGGTATGAAATGAAGAACCCTGTCCTGGAGACAAGGAATGTGACTTCAGCTGCAACACTGTTACAAATGATGTATATTATGTGTATATATATGTACACAAGCATACGCACAAAGATCTCGAGTCAATATGTATTTGTGGCTCAGATTTAAAAGTTGTGCAATGAACACTGAAGAACTAAGCCACTAAAGTCTTTTCCAATGCCCCAATTCTGTTACATGTAGAGTGTTTTACTATCAAGACTACTTTATGATCATATTTAAAATCTCAGCATCAAGGTACCCTACTATGAGTTTCTTAAAAAGCAGTTCATCAGAAGTTACCTGAATATAAAATATGCCATTTTTGCCCCAATATTTATAAATTTAGCAAAAATACAGAGGCAATGAGACATTTTCAAAGCTCTTACAGCAACATACTTGTCACTGTGAAAAGGACTACAGATAATTTATGCAGTGTGATACTATTAACACTGTCTTAATAACTTAAAAAGTATGGGTATTGAAAGGCATTCATAATATAGTATTGAATGGAGACATTACCTTAGTGTCTCAGATCTTTTTGTAGTATACATATGTACATATATGTGTGCATTCTCTAAGAATATATAAGGCATGGGCATGAATAACGTACAAATATAGCCATATGTATTTACTTTATGCAACAATGGTGGTCACTTCTAGGTCAGGATGTATCTGATGGGGGTAGGGATAGGAGAGGATTATCACTTTCTTTTCTATCCAGTACAAAAAGCAAACAAAGTATACATGCTTAAAAATATGTAAATATCTGAATAAGTAGTCATCCCAATAGTACTTTCTTACAAGTTCATTTTCTCAACTTGAGCTGCTATTTTAATACGCCACTGAGACTACTGGTGGAACCTTCCTTTCTCGCTGGGCTGCCTTTTATGTAGCAACACTAAACTTTTAATTCACTCAGCAATTTACCATCAGATCCTTGAAACTGTAGGGATGTGTAAGCTAAATTTGTAGGTAGGGATTGTTGGGAGAAGGTGCACATTTTAAATTCTGAAAGCTGTTGCTATGGAAGATTTAGAGTATGTTTTATTGTTTGGTAGGGCTGGCCCCTCTCATTCATTTGCTTGCACGGAGGGGTAATTTTTCTCTCAAATGAAAACTAACAATATTTATGGGGATGGCATTAAAATTACAAATTAACCTAAGGAGAAAACTATGTTTTGATGTTAAGTCTTCTATTCTAAGACTGCAGTACATATTTTGACTTGCTTGAATCTTTTAGATTTTATTTTTTATTCTTTTCTAAAAAAATATTTTCTCATATAAGATTTAGCCATGCCTTAGTAAGTTTATACCTTATTTTTTTTAACAATCACAAAGGGGTCTTCTCTTGAAGTATACCTTTCATACTTTTTATTTTAGGTTTGGATACAGATAGGAAGTCTTAATTTTTTACTAAATATTTTTATTGAAGTGTAATTATAGAAGAGGGCACAAGGTATAAGCGTACAGCTTGATGAATATTCATAAAATGAATGCACCTATATAGCCAGCACCTGGATCATGAAACAGAACATTACCAGCACCAGAGTCCCCTTATATTGTTTTCCAGAGACACAGAAGCTAGGTTAAAAAATAACACACACAATATACACTTACAGAAAGTTCAAAAACAGGTAAAACTGACTGATGATGCATTAATTCCTAACAGCACTTGCCTTTGGGAAGGGAGGAGGTGAACAAGAGGGTGATTTATGACAACACACATGAACTTTACCCACCCGTACTGTACTTCCCCTAAGTGGAATCAGTATGTACCCTTATTTGGGGCTGGCTACTGACATTTGTAGCAACCATATTCACTTGATACTTTACTAAGTCTTTAAAATAGTTTTTCAACAAATTCCTCTGGGCTTTCCAGAAATGTAACATCTGCAGATAGTTTTTCCTTAATTTGTGCCTTTGTTTTGTCTAATTTCCTTGGCTAAAATTCCCAGTATTAAATAGTAGAGGATGCAGTGGGCTTATGTTGTTTCTGATTTTAGTTGAAAAGCCTGTTGTTTCAATACTAAGATGCTGGCCTTCAGGCAGAGGTATAATGTTAATGAGTTACTCAACTATTTCTGCTTACTGAGTATATTTAATAAGTCCTTTTGTATCAAATGTCTTTTGTGCAAGGATAATCATACTTTTAAACTCTTGATTTGAATATTAAGATCTAGTATCAAATTATCCCTGCATTCCTATAATAAACAATTTAGTCATGATTTATTTCCTTTTGAAAGTACTGATGGACTATTTGCTAATAAATCATGAACACTTTTTTGACTGGCCTATAATTTCTTTTGGTACAATCTTTGTCAGAATTTTCAATCAATGCTATTATATTCATTTACAAAATAATTCGTTAAGTTCTTTCTTTTCTTGGAAATTTAAGGTTCCAGACTCTTTTTGTAGTCTCTGGAATTGTTAAGGTTCCAGACTCTTTGTAGTCTCTGGAATTGTTTGAGCAACAGTAGGACTACTTAATCTTAAAAGTTTGCTAGATTTACAATGTGGGTCTGAAATTTTTTGTTTCTTTTTGGTAAGGGGTCCTTTAGTGTTCATTTCTTCTATGGTAATTGGTTTGTTTGACTTTCTGTATCACATTTTGGCAATTTGAACTTCTCTTTAAAAAGTTAACATTCTAATTTATTGTATAAAGTGTCTCAAAGCGGTCTACTCAAAAAATTTTGTTTTATGGTTACATTTTCCTTGTCATTTAAGTTTCTCTGGCTGTGTGTCTTTGTTCTGTTTGCACATAAATTCGCTGGTAGTTTGTCTATCTCACTGAGCTCCCACTACACCACTCTTAACCAAGAAGCAGCTTTTGAATTTATGCCTCTACTGTTGTGATTTTTGATTAATTCTTTTAGCTTTGACCTGGATTAATTCCTTTTGCCTATTTTTATTAATTTTAAAGAGAAAAAAATAACGACAAAAACAATACAAAAACAATATAAACAATACAGAATTTCAAAACAAGATGATAGGAAATTAACAATGCTTGTTACGTTACGTCCTGTTATCTTCAACAAAGTTGCTCACACTATCAGATATTAAGAGTGCAAAATTGATCAAACAAAGAGAATAAAAAATAACCAAAAAACCCCATTAGAAATGACACAGAGCTTCACCAAACAAGATGGTAGGAATTCACCAGTGGTTGTTGCATACTGTTGTCTTCAAATTAGTTGTTCAGATTACCAGAGATAAGCATGCAAGATTGGTCAAAAAAAAATTTAAGCATTAACCGTTCCTTTCAGTTGTTTTCTATTATTTTTCTATACTCTCGTTTTTAAGGTTGATAGCACAATAATTATTAATCTCCCATCGTAACTGCATTTTCAATTTTTGTTTTCATCTGTCTTGTAGTCATGTCTCTCCAGTGCTTTGTCTACAGGTGTGCTGAGCTACTTATTTTCTTCTTACACTAACTTTGAATGAGAGTTGACTGCAATCCTGCTCATTCTTTAAAAAAGTGAAGATGGATTTTTCTGTGCTGTTAGCCTCAAGGGATACCTCAGCTTGTGTCTCCAGATACTGGCTCTTCTAGTTTCACGGATCTAGAGCTACCTTTCCTTTTCCACAGTGGTTTCTAGGATTATGCGGGTCCACATTAATGTGTCTATTTCTATCATTTACCCTGACCACTTCTTTCTTTTGTCCTACTGTACCTGTCCTATGCAATTTGGATTCTACTTGGAGCAATTTCTCCCGAGTACTGGGCTGTCTCGTTAATTTTAAGATGAATACAGTAAGTACAAGGCCCAGGCAGTTCTAGTATGTCATCAGGTCTTGTAACACTCACCCGACGGTGGGAACCCTCCCCACTTCCAGCTCCTGCGCTTAGCCCGGCCCCTGCACTCTGCAGTGAGAAGCTGGGTGATAGAGCTCTACAGTCTGCAGGCTTCACAAACCAGCTGCCTTCTCATTTCCAGACAGATGCAGAGACTAGGGCCATGGTTTGTTCTCATTTATTTGTATTTTGAGATTCATACTTCGTCATCTAGTTTTGTAGACAGTGTCTGTGGCTGTCCTAGTTATTCTGTCTTTATATAAGTAGGTTAAAAAACTGTACTGCTATCATCTGCCCTGAGTTTAAACTCTGTTAAGACCTCTATAGCAGAAGAGATTTTAAAATAACTTTATGAGGATTATTCAGAAAGTATAATTAGGAATTTGCTGTATTTTAGATATTATGCTGAACACTTTGTGTGTACTACCTTGTTTAATCCTCCATCAACCTTGTGAGGTGTTTTACTATTTTCCTAGTAGGAAAACTGGTGTCCAAGATCACACTGTTGAACTGGCATATATAGGACTGAATCCCAGGTCATCTGATTCCAGGGCACCTCCTTCTTCAGTGTCTAGTAACTACTTTCAGATCCGACAGCTACCAAACTGTGCACTATCACCAGCACCGTCTCTCTGACTTCATTTTACTTGTAAGTATTTAAGAATCTAACAAAACCAAATACCTATTATAGGTCAAATCTAAAAACCCTATAGATGATAAACAGGTTAATAATAGCTTTTCCTGTTCTAAAAAAATAATACTGCAAAGTGGGAAGGGGAGAAGTTTGAGAGTGGGGGTAGAGTTATAGGAGATTTTGAATCTTTTCTTGCTATGTCACTACTGCTAAGAGCAGAGTATATATGTGGAATATTGCTTATAATTTATTAATACATATTTTTCTTCTAAATAACTATTTAGAAAAAGAACAGCTTTCCCACAATTCATAAAGGCCTAATATTTTTTGGTCAATGTTTCTATGAAACGTGAACATTCAATGGTCCATAAAGTTTCCCAAGGAACTTTGTCTCTCAAGTATATCAATGAAAACAACTCTATCATTAATACCCTTTTGCTAGTAAATTACTCAAGGAGTTAAAAAATATGTAATAGTTTTATGAATTACTTCTGAGCTAGAAATATTTTCTTCTAACTTTCATTCATAAACATAGATACTTTTATTTTATTACCTTTTAATCTCATAGGGTAACTCAGGAAAAATAATGTGGGCTTTATAAACTCCTACAGTCATTACACATATGCTATTTAACTCTCAATATCAAAAAGATGACTTAGTTTGAGACACAGATATAATAATCTGTGCAAAGATAACATGCTGCTAATCCTACTTTTATCCCATCTCTGGAAGATTTATTTGTAATAAAAAAAAAAAAATTGGTGATGCTAGGAATTGAACCCAGGGCCTCACATATGCTAGTTAAGTGCTCTACCACTGAGCTTCTTCCCAGCCCTATGAACATTTCTTAAAAAACTTAAAAAATAGTTGCCTTTGAAATTCAGTTTTGAAAATATGCATGCCAATAACAAGCATTTTAAAAAAGTGTACACTATATTTCCCTTGGGAAAAATGATTATTTTAGGGTATTTTTCCTCTAATTTAGGAAGTAAGTTTAAAATATTATAATACCTAAATAGTGATATTAATCATTTCTTTTTATATTGGTATCTGTAAAATAATTCAACTTTGATTATTACTAAGACTAACTTAAACCCAGCTGCTTCAGTGAGAGTTCTTTCTCCAATTAAGTACAGGCTGAAACTTCTGAATGCCACCATGTGATGGATGTTATTTATTGACAAGCTGGCTGCTAGTGAAGAGTTTTTACAATATCTCCTTTGTGACTGGCTAGTTCATAGAATTAAGACCACAAAACAAACCAGCAAGCAAAATGAAGCCTTAATCCTTACCCTCTTAAAGGATTATGTTTCCTCTCACTGATCTGGAAATACAAAAATATAAATGACTGTGTGTGGAGCTACATCACTGAATTTACTTGAGTGGTTCTGCTTTCGTATTTACATGTTTTTACGTGCTTAATTTGAAAACAAAAAATTATACAATTACTACAGGCTGAGTATCCCTTATTCAAAATGCTTGGGACCATTTCAGAAGTGTTTCAGATTTTGAATTTAAAATGTGAAAATATTTGCTTATACATAAAGCCTGCAGATGAGACCCAAGTCTAAAATACAAAATGAATTCTGGTTCATTCATTACTTACAAAAAGAGCTCAAGGCAATTTTCTATAATATTTTTAGAGTCCCTCTAATGTTGATTATGACATAAGGTCAAATATGGAATTTTCCACTTGCAGTGCCAAAGTTTGGATGTGGTCTTTTCAGATTTTGGAATTTTGTACTAAGGACACTCAACCCAATAGTCTGAAATTAGAGTGGCTGAAAAACTGGTGGCAATCAACTAGAAAGAAGAAAAAATCCAAATGGCTAAAAATAACTTGGTTATAAAAAGTACAATTTATAGTATCACAAATCTCAGAAAAATAAACAAAAACATGAAAGGTCTTTCTTTCTAGATAAGAAAGACTCACTTCTGTCTTCACAAAAGGCAACTAATGATTGAGATTTTAGGGTTAACTGATATTCACCCTAGCAATGTCTAAATAAAGACATTCATATCACAAAACTTTCCATTCTTAATTATCACATACAATTACATTACTTCCCATGTTACACAATAGTCCCTTAAAACAATCTCTAGAAAATTATATTAGTTAAGCCTATTTATTTTTATTATGAAGTTATTACTTTCATTTATATAGGCCACATAAGTGTAATTGGCACACTTAAGAATAAGACAAAATAAGCCATTCTTCTTTTAAAAAATTACAGGATCATTTGTTTTCAAAGAATAATCCTACATAATTCATTAAAGCAAATTTTACCATTAGGAGTCAAGATTTTTAAATGATCTCTAAGTGCTCACCTGAAGATTATCAATGCTATAGGAAGTGTAAACTTGTTTTCAAGATTTGTGTTCATTTTATAAGATACAATTTATACTGAAGAGTTTTAAAAAAAAAGATAATCTACATATGTAGTTTTGTTTTCCTCAAAGAACTTCTTAGAAATACAATATAAACATTTCTGAACCACAACAGAATCCACTGTGGTTCAAACTTCACAAAGATTTTCTTGAAACCTAGTACAAAGGTTACTGGCTCCAGACCATATCAAGTGGTATCAGTATAAGCTTTGATTGTAACTCTATCCCTTAAAAAGCAGAGCACACTTGATTATACATGGCTTTGAACCTTGAGCTACAGTTATGCTACAAACCCCTATCACCCTGGAACCCATCTCGTCATTTGGAGACATGGACATTCTCTCAGCTTTGCTTGGAGTCCTTGGTTTCCCAGCTCTGATGGAGATCTCGAAGGCGTTCAGAAGTTCGTGTGCTTACATTGAGAGCAGGATGAACTTTACAAATTCCGCTTTCTTCCATTAGTGACAGGCCACAGATCCCAAAATATGCATGCAAAGCATCTGAAAAAGGAGACATTTTTTTCCCTTAAAATAGGCCTTCTTACTTATGCATGCTGCAAAATATTTTAGCTACCAGACTATTACTACATTAAAAATAAATGTAGAAAAATACTGAACAATTTTTGGAAATATTTATTTCCCCCAAGTCTGAAAACACTAATTAAAAAAAAAAACATGATCAAAATTAAAAATATGATGAAATTATTATTAACAGACATCTGCCAGCTGAAGAGATGACACTGCTAGAATTTATTTGAGGACAGAGAGGAAGAACAGCCATAAAGTCAAGTCTTCTCACTTTAGCAGGTTTTCCTTTTCGCTTACTATAGAATACAGAAACAATGACTTTGCATTACAATTTTTTCCCCTATAAGTGAAAATAAACCTAGCTTTGAATTTAAGTGGCAATACATCCCATCCTTCTACCCCTAAGCTTATGATAGTTCCTAAACTATTACGTTAAATGAAAGGAGCAAAAATAACCCACCTTGAAATGCTGTGTTAATTTTAAAATTCTCCTATTTAAGATAATGTCAGCCATTCTAAAAATACTTGATCTGACAAATAAAAACAAGCTCACATTCTATTAGGTTATAATAACAATTTTTCTGTATTGGCCTCACTAGTTCCCGTTTTCCATGGGCAGCAGTTCACGCAGCACTGGCTGCCTCTGAGCCTTATATAGACTTCTGAAGAGCTGAATTCTGCAGTTATGGCAATACTGAAAAAAGGGCTTCGTAGCAGTTAAATTTTTTCTATTTTGAACTAGCCAGCATTTATAACCTCAAGTGCTATTAAAGTTCAAAAGATATTACCAGGTCAAACTTCATTAAAAAGTTAATGCTTAGACTTTTTCTGACTTTTCTCTAATTCTTAAGATTCCAAAATAAATTTGATTTCTTTTATACAATTATATCATTTTATATGGCTATCTTAAAATCACAAAAGGCACTACACTTTATTTTTAAAAACTGGAAGCTTTCTGAGGAAATAGTGCAATAGAAAGGAGCATAATGTATGTTCAGAATAACAAAAATAGGATCTGTGTAAAATGATCACTCCAGATGAAGTAATGCTTTTATTTTTCCTCCCAGCAATTTTATTGAAGTCAGAAACCAGAACTTATATTTCAAATTTTAAGTTTTAAAAATACCTCTGTATCTGGAGGTAGTGATATATTAAAGTATTTTTAAAATATATCTTGACTTTATAATGTTACTTTTTTCAAATAGTTCTTCCATAAATGTGCATTAAAATCTATGCATCAAATCTATTTGATTTACTAGAACCGAGACGTAATTTTAAAGAATATTATTAAAATGATTTTCTTAAAGACTCTGAGAATAGTTCTTTCCATATTAATTCAATTTATCACACAAAGACTTTCTATGTTTTCTAGTGTACAGAGTTTGAAGATGATCTAATGTATCTGTGAAAACTGAGTATCCCATAGAAATATTTACACAAATGTTAAGTTAGCCACTCCAGAATCTCTCCAGAAAAAAAGCTTCAAAAATTTTCTTTTGAAAATGCTATTGGAAATACATGATACACTTTCAGTTTATATAAGAGATACTTTCTAAGAGACTGTAACTTCAATTATTTTTAAGATAGTACCATACATTGATTTTAAAAAACATTAAAAACAAAATAACTTTCAGCTTTCTTGAGGCATTTTTAAGCATCTATAGTTATGTATTATTTTAGAGCTGTGTACTGTACATACAAAAATTTAAAGATGTTTTGCTTTAGAAATTAATTTGTGAAAACACACTCTAGCTTATGACTTTGAAAGCATTCTGCTTCCTTTTCACAAAAGCATAAAAATACAGGTAAATATGAGTGGGGGGGAAATATTCCTGTTCTTTTAAATGCAAAAATACGATTTCATGAGCCCTTTATATTTTGATTCAAGTACACATTCCAACCACAGCAGTGCTAGGAGAGGAGATGAACTGAAGATGAACCTTTCTTTTGTCTTTTTCAGACTAGTTCTCGCTATGCAGCTCAGGTTGGCCTTAGCTCACTTCGTAGCCCAGGCGGGTCTGGAACTTGCAAGATCTTCCTGCCTCCCGCCTCCCCAGTGGTGGGAATACAGGCATGCACCACCACGCCTGGCCTAAAGAGGTAATGATTTAGGCTGAACATCAAATCTGTAATTCTACTGTAATGCTATAAAAACAATTATTTCTTATATCTGGTTTATATATTGATAGTAATTCTTTGACACCTTGCTAGCAAAAATATCAATGCTCTGGATTATTTTCATTCTTACATTGATTTTCATGGCAAAGTTATAAATGCATAGCTTAGGCTGCTAAATCGGTAAGGCTGCTAAATAATGCTATAGGGAGACTTCAGGGAAGATGGACCAGGTGAGCGGCACAGGGAAACTCTCCCAGAGACCAATCCTTTGCACGTGGATGCCCAGTCCGTGGATGCAAAATTCCAACTGATAGGGTTGCTCTCTGCGGCCTGAGCATTAAAGGGCCGGCTGGACAAGCCACGCAGCGAGAAGTGGGCAGATCCCGAGAGCTGGGAGCCTGAGGGACCGGTGCTGCACTTGGGCCGCAGCTCGGCTCAATCCGCGTACAGCCGAGAAAGCGATTGCGGCGGGATGGACGCTTTCAGCTCCTGAACCCGATCAGCTCGGAGGCGGCTGTAACCAGGATTTGTTGGAGACGGCAGAGCAAACTCAGAGAACGCGCTACTGGGGCAGATTGCGCCAATCTGGGCAGCGGTCTGGGATCCCGCCCACAGCCCCGCCCCCGCAGCCCGTGCCGCTCGAACTGTGGCAGCTGCAGTTAGCAGGTTTTCTGAGTCGGGAAGAAGCTCCATCCAGGGAGATACATCTGAACGGCATTCCTGTCTGCACGATCCCAGGGTGAGTTGATTGGGTGCCCTAACCAGTTTTTCCTGAGTCAGGAAGAAACTCTGCCCAGCGAGGGACATCCAAGCAGCTTTAATGACTGCAGGATCCCCCGGGTGGGAAGAGCTAGCTAGGCGCCACGATGGGATTTGTGAGGGGGGAAGGAGCTCCACCCAGGGAAAACCTGAGTGGCCTGCCTGCAAGGTCCCTGGGGCAGCGAGCTGTTTATGCGTCCCAGACAGGTATTGGGGTAGGGAGTAGAAGCGGAAATCTCAGAAGACAGCATAAGGGACATTCTCCCAAAGAGAAGGAATCATTGGAGCAGCCTCTGCAGCAGACCTTTGCCTGCTTAACTGCCTGGGGAATTTATAGCTCCACATTTTGAATCTGATACCCAAAAATGGGAAAACAGAGGAACAAAACACAGTCTCAAAACTCAACCCCACCCAGAACAATGTGAGGATACAGGGGAACCAGGAAACCACATACCTGCAGGTAATGAAACGATTGCATCCGAAATGAAACAACTCCAACAGGCCATAAAAGAGCTTAAAGCAGAAATAAGCCACATACCTGCAATGATCTCACAGACAAAAAACGAGCTGAAAACAATGATGGAAGAAATGTTCCATTCACATAGACAAGAAATAGACAAAAGACTAGAAGAAAATAGGAAACAAATGGAAACGTTACAAGAACAATTTAGGAATGAATTAACAAGAATGAAACACGTCCAAAGAGAATGGCAGGATTCGAAAACTAACGCTGAAAGCATGCAAAACCGTTTAAATGAAACTGAAGATAGAATTTCAGAACTTGAAGACAGCATGGCAGCTTATGAGCGTGAAAGGAAGAATCTCATGATATCATCAAAGACACAAGGAAAGTCAATCCAACAGCTGCAAGATGAGGCAAAACGTAACAATATTCGAATTATAGGAGTGTGTGAAACAGCAGGAGATCTCACAAACGATATAAAAAGAATATTTGCTGAAATAATAGCAGAAAATTTCCCAAACAAGGTAAAAGATACTGAAGTTCAGTTAAACGAGGCATATAGAACCCCAATGATCCATAACCCAAAGAAAAACACACACAGGCATGTAATAGTCAAGATCCCAGATATCCAGGAAAAGAACACAATATTAAAAGCTGCTAGAGAAATGAAACAGATCATCTATGAAGGAAAGCCCATCAGAATCACAGCAGACTTCTCAACGGAAACCATGAAATCAAGAAGAGCTTGGAGCGAGATACTACAGATTCTGAGACAAAACAACTTCCAATCCAGACTGATGTATCCTGCAAAATTATCCCTCAAATTCAATGGAGAAATAAAATATTTCCACGACAAAGAACAACTGAAGAACTTCATGAGTGCCAAACCAGCATTGCAAAAAGCACTAAAAGATATTCTAGACAGAGAAAAAAAGAGACCACAATCCCAAGAACAGCTATAGAAATAACTCCCTAAACGGAACAAGTAATTAAACAGTCAGCAAAAGAAGGAAAACTTCAAGTAAGTAACATGACTAGAATAAGTCAACATACAACCATGATAACCTTTAATGTAAACGGCCTCAACTCAAAAGTCAAAAGGAAAAGGTTGGAAGAGTGGATTAAGGAACACAATCCAACGATATGCTGTATACAGGAAACACATTTTACTCAAAAAGAAATCCATAGGTTGAAAGTTAAAGGTTGGAAAACAATTCTCCATGCAACAGGTCCCCAGAAAAAAGCAGGGGTAGCTATTATGTTTGCAAACACCGTAAACTTCAAACCAAAAACAATCAAGAGATAAAGAAGGCCACTACATACTAGTTAGGGGAAAGCTACAAGAGGAAGAGGTAACAAAACTAAAAATTTATGCACCAAACCATGGAGCACCTAACTTTACAAGTCAAATCTTGACAGATGTAAAAAATCAAATAACTAATAACACTATTGTAATAGGGGACCTAAACACCGCTCTGACGCAAAGAGACAGGTCAACCGGACAGAAACTCAGGAAAGAAATAACAGACCTGAAGCAAAAGTGTGAACAGATGGACTTAGTAGATGTATATAGAGTGTTCCACCCCACAGCTTCAGAATACACATTTTTCTCAGCTGCACACGGGTCTTTCTCCAAAATAGACCACATTCTAGCCCATAAAGCATATCTACCTAAATGCAAAAGAATTCAAATTATCCCATACATATTATCGGACCACAGTGCAGTAAAATTGGAAATTAATGACAAAGAGAACTCCAAAAACCACATAAACACGTGGAAATTAGACAACAACCTCCTGAATAACCAATGGGTCACACAAGAAGTTAAAGAAGAAATTAAAAATTACCTACAAATAAATGAAAATGCAAGTACAACCTATCGGAATCTGTGGGACGCAATG
>PVLD010005067.1:0-116791 GCA_004027595.1 Dinomys branickii | reverse complement strand
GATACTCCCTACCTAGTGACCTGGGTGAGGTGTGTAAGACTGCTCCCCCACCCTCCCAGGGTTCCCTGCAGGTATAGGGATGGATCTCCTCCCCCACTCGGTGATCTGGTCGCGAGCGCCGATATCTCACCAGTTATTGGAGTCCCTGCAGGGATGAAGGTTCCAAGGTGCCAGTTTATCCTTTGGGGCTTTCTGCGCGCCTCGCCCGACACGCGCGAAACGTGGGACCGCCGGGCGTCTCCGCCGCCAGAGAGCCGATCTCTGTCGGGAGTCGCCGGAGAGCTGTGCCGGGTCGGGGGGGGCGGGAGGGATCGAGCTGTCTGTATTCTCGGGGCGCCAGGACCCAGCAGATCCCTCTCTCCCGCGCGGCTCGCCCGACACGCGCGAAACGTGGGATTGCCGGGCGTCTCCGCCGCTAACAAGCCGATCTCTGTCGGGAGTCGCCGGGGGGCTGCGCCGGGTCGGGGAGGCGGGAAGGATCGAGGCGTCCATGTTCTCAGGGCGCTAGGGCCCAGCAAATCCTTCTCTCCGCTTCCGGCGGCGTTTGTGGCCCTCCACGCGGCTCGCCCGACACGCGCGAAACGTGGGATTGCCGGGCGTCTCCGCCGCTAGCAAGCCGATCTCTGTCGGGAGCCGCCGGGTGGCTGCGCCGGCTCGGGAAGCGGGAGGGACCGAGGCGGCCGCGCTCCCACGGCGCTTGGACCGAGCCAAGCTTCTTCCCCACGCGGATCGTCCCTGGCTCCCAGCGTCTGGGGCTTTCCCACGTCTCGCCCCGGCAGTCTGGTCCGCCCTACCGCATCTCCCCCGGCATCTCAGAGAAATACGCCCAGTTTAAACTTCCCAGCCGAGGTCCCGGCATTCACGCTCGCCAAGTCTGTCTCGAGCTGGTGGTGTTTATTAAGGAGGTTCGCTCCCTTGCTGCTCACCTGGTCGCCATCTTCCCCGGATCCTCCCAACTGGACTCTTAATTGTCTTTTCTAGGCTGAATTTGGATCTTTGGATCTGGGATTGCAAATTGTTATTTTCAGTCTGGTAGAGCTGCCTCTTAGCTGATAGTTGAGTTCTAGCAGGATCTTCCTTTTTAATCTTTATAGCAGTGCTTTATTGAGTAATTTCAATTTTATATTTATTTGGTGAAAGGTGTGGAATGGAAAACTGAAAGTATGAGTGCTGATATTAATGATAAGTAATTTGTTCTCATAAAATTAATTCAATTTAGAAGAAGATGGAAATCATGAAGATGCCAAAAGCTGGGACAATTTCTCCTTAATTGAACATTTATTGATCTTAAGCCAGTTAACTGTGGCTTAATTCTCCAAGCAAAAAGTCAGAATTATAGAACATGGGCAAAAATCTAGAAATCTATGGTCCAAAATTATGTTTAAAATAGATTGTGGTTGGAAATTTTATCTTTTTTAATAGCATAGTAATATGGAGTTCCACCCAAAGAATATATAATAGTGCTATTTGACTTTCACAAATTAAAAAAGTTTTAGCAATGCATTTTGTGAGAAAATTGGGCAATTCATGTTTCCCTAATTCCCCAAGCAATTTTCAAAGTGGGTATAGTCCACCATTCCAGAGAAGTCACAGGCTTCCCGAGGGCTAAAGCTATGTGTGTTGGTTCACTAGGACCGGGAAAACAAAGTAGCACAGGCTGAATGGCTTAAACAGCAGAAATTATTTTTTCCCCAAGTCTAGAGGTGAGAAGACTAAGACCAAGGTGTTGCGAGGTTTTCAGAGGCCTCTCTCTTTGGTTTGGGGAAGGCGGCCTTCTCGTGTACACTCTGATGGCCCTTCCCCCTCGGGCTTGTGTCTGTGTTATAATCTCTTCTTCTAAGAATAACTGTCGTTTTGGATTAGGGCATCCTACATGACCTCATTTTGCCTTAATTGCTTCTTTAAAGGCTCGATCTCCAAATATAGTCATACTCATGGGTATAGGGGGTTAGGGCTTAGTGTATAAACCAGGGGATTGCAGTACAGCCCGTAACGCTGTGACACAATCCAAAGTTAGTGGCTCTAAATTCATTTTCTTTTAAATGATGAAGTAGGACAGATGAAGATGGTACGGGAGAAACTCATTATCGGGGGTCAGTACGGAAGCAGGTAGCCCAGCGCCCGACAAAGTGAGACCGGTCCAGCGGGGGTGAACATTTTCTTTCTCTAAAAGCAATGTTTTCCTTTTTGTTGTTGATAAAGGGTAACAAAATAAATAAAGAAAATCTCGTGGCTTTAAGCAATGTGACCCGAGTCTAACGTGAGTAGAACTAGGCCAGGCACGTATTACTGCTCTGGGTAATCACACAATGGCTGCTCCTCAGCAAAACGGCTGAGGCATCCAGAGAGCTTTAATCAACCTAATCAGGTCATTCCTGGGAATTGAAGGGGTTCTGGTTACTAATCTTCAAAAGCGCTGAACTACTTTCTGCATCCATAGGCTAACGGGGTTATTAAATTAGTTGCACAGGGAGACAGAATTAATACTACTTGATTGAGCTAAGATCATCATATTCTAAAAAGCAATTAAAATTGTTCTGACCTTTGAAAAGTAAATCATTGCTTTTTTATGTTACATTTCAATCTGAGAAAAGGCAAACAGTGAACTTAATAAGTATGAATGAGTCATGTAACTAAAAGAACTTTTGGAAGACTTTAACATATAATTTTCTTTAAAAAGTAATCTAGCAATCATGAAGTCTAGGTTTTTACATTCCCTTTTCTGTTGAGGAAGACTGCTTCCTGTGTGTGAAACCGAGGCTCACAATGCATGTTTTTGTACCTGTACATACCAAGAAATATGTATTCCTATATATTAGCCTAAATTTCATTAATAGCTCGTTTTTCCAAATGTTAAAATGTAGTTTGTCTTGTCATTTCAATTGCCTGTACCACAAAACCTGAGAAAAAAACCCAGACTGACTTGAAGAGAAGCCAAAATGTATGTTGGAAATTGCTTGAGCATTCACATGCTAGGATTTAAGTCATAGCAGAATCCCTTAGTTGTCAATCAGAGCTAAAAGATTAATTTCTAGTAAGCTTAAAGAGCCTGATTTTGAGCATGCGAATTAGAAAAGGGCTTGAAAAAAACAGGCACAAAGAAAGCAAAGGGAGATGGAGGGAAATGACAACAGACACGGAAACCCGCTGGAGAAAGAGCCCAGGATGAGCTTTGATGAGCCCTTAAGGCTGCACTGTGTAGCCACTGAGGTTAGGTCAGTAACCCAGAGTCACAAAGAAGAGATTTTCACAATATGAAAACTATGGAGGTCAGTTCCCTCATCGTGTGCACTGTACCATTATTTGTTGTCAAGGAGTGCCAAAAATGAACACCTTGCTTATTTTTGGTAGAACTGATGGCAGGGCCCTGCACACAGCAGGAATTTAACAAGCGTAATTCCAAAGCAGCTGTCCTCCGAAGTCTCACATCTATTAGCAGAAAATAAAAGACAAGTCTGCAGTTCAGCGGTGGTGGGCCAGGTCTACGGCCAGTGATACACAGTTGACTTTGAACAAAAAGCCAGTGTGTGGCGCAGGTTAAATCATCCGGGCAAAGGTGGCCTCAGGAAGTGTGTTAGGACGCACAGGAAAGGTGGAAAGGGAGGAGGGTGCCAGTGCACACAGGAGTCCCTCAGGCTGTGAGAATGGAATGAACCTCACGTAGCAAAGTGCTTGCGTTTCAACGTAGGGGAGCGAGCAGCTGCCAGCGAGGGGCTGGTGCGTCTGCCTCTGCCCCAGGCTTGGAGATGGGACTTTGTTATTCACCCTGTAAGTAGTGGCTGCCTTTGTTCTGGAGCGGAGGAGTGAAGAGATTGAAGCAGTACTCTAGAAAGACGTAGCCTGTGTCAACAAAAGGAGTGAACCCGAGGGGACCTGGACGGAAAGCAGGAAGCTGAGCTACGGAGGTGTGTAGGAGCCATGAGAGTTTGATTTGGGGAATGGGAGGGGAAGGGACAAAGGCCAGTAGAGCAGGGCTGCTAGGGTGCTAATGGGGTACAGTCCATGGCAAGAGTGAGGCAGGAAGACGGAAGAATTAACACGAGGCCCATCTGAAGCTTGGGCTGGGAGAATAAAATAAATGTGATGTAATAAAACAGAACAAAGAAAGAATACCAGATAAAGAGAAAAAAACCGATCATTTAAATTTTGCACTAGTATGAATGGCGCAGCACCCAATTCAGTATTTATAGGTAGAGAGTCCCCTACTTACGATGGTTCAAGTCACAACGTTTCCATTTTATGCAAGTGTGAAAGCACAGAAATCATACTTTGGGTTTTGAACTTGGGTCTTTTCTTGGGCTAACAAGATGAGGCTACCGCTGGGGGGTGTCGGGAGCTCTGCCTCCCAATCAGCAGATCTCCGCAGTGTGCTGTGTTGCCTGTGGGTTTCTTCTGGACGCCGGCATTCTGTAAATAACGTGAGGTTTCAAAACTTAAAAATAGTCTGTGTTAGATGCTTTTGCCCTGCTGTGGGCTGATGTAAGTGTCCTGAGCATGTTTAAGGTAGTCTCGGTGAAGCTATAATGCTCAGCAGTTTAAGTGTGTTAAATGTGTTTGCAACTTACAATGTCTTGATTTGACAAAACCCATCGTGAATCGAAGAGCAACTGTATTACCTTAGAGAAGTCGTTCACCAAGCACTTCCCCAGGTACGGTAAAGTCACTTGTGCTGAAGCAAGAACAGCCCACTGGTGATCCAGACGTTGTTAGAGGTCTGCAAATGAACTGGAATGAAGAGGTGTGGGGTAGAAGGAGCTGAAGAAGCCCACAAGGAAGTGTCCGCAGCAAGTGGCGCACAAGGTGCATTTTACCCTCCTGTTGAATTCTTGCTGGTGTTAGTAGTTTGAAATTGTGTATCTGTAATTAAAGTCATTAAATCTTGAAGCACTCTTCTTTTTCTAAACCGGTGAGCTATATTTTGAAATGTGATCAACTAGTGTTTTAAAATAATTCTTCAAATAATGTTTGAATTTCAAGTCAGCATACTTTCTATATGTACATATATATATATATTTATATATATATACACACACACATTCAAAATGCACATGCATATATAATATATGAGATGGGGAGAAAGAAAATGAAATGCATGTGCACACACACACACACACACATGTATTCTCTTTGCAGAGTCAGCAGTATCCTGGAACAAAACCAAAACAGAATCTGCTGCTACATGTTTTTATCATCTAGAGCTTGGGAGAATGATTGGCAAACTGAATTACAGTGGTATTATTAAAATTCATGAACCGGAGAATTACCAATGTGTAATATTCAAAAATGCAACGGGTGCTAAGTATCTTTGACATATTCCCTAAAGCTTTAAGCATCTTGGGGAAAAAAATGTTCAAAGTCTGTCAGGAACATATTGGATTTTCCCAAAGCATATGGTGATGAAGTAGAATATCGTTTTATGAGAAAATATTGTCATGCTGGCTTCCTGGCCCAACGTGCCGTAGTCATTTTGTATTTTTATTTTGTAGTTGTCTTTCTTTCGTGCCCTTTATTGGAAGACAAACTTTGTCCCTGGTCTTGGGAGACCATCATTGTTTCATCCCCTCTGTTTCTTCTGGCCGTTATCTTTGTCTTTTTATTCTTCCATTCAGGGACATTTGTCCTCTGCAATGAAGTCTTTATACTGAGTTTTGAGACTGGGTGGTGTGTGCTTTGATCAAGCTTTTGTTTTGACGAGTGTTCATCTTTTACCCTTCCTGCCCTCTATGGTTTGTGGGCTGCTGTTTTATCCTCTTTCTGAAATAGTTGCTTTCTTCTCAGATCTGGCGGGTTTGCAAGAATAGAAGTGGTTATTCTCTAGCTTGTATTTGGAAAAAAAATCCATTTTCATTTGGAGAAGGTGGTAAATAGGAAAAATATATACTACTGGGCCCCTTTCCCACATTCTCTGCTTGGCCCCTTGGGCTCCTTTTGAACACCAAGCGCGTCCCCAGAGCTGGTTTAAACCACAACGCCCAGTTAGTTGCAGGCAGTGCTGTGGGTTGGCATCCCCTGGAGTGTCTGGTTTGTAAGTTCAGTTTCTAATTCTTGGAACTGTTATATTAAACTGTTTTCTAAGGTCACTACAGAGCAGCACACCCCTCCCTAAGGGATTTTGTTGTCTTAAAGTTTCAGAATGCACATGGGTATTCCTAGTTGGCTGTGAATTTCAAGTTCTTTGATAAATACTCTCAGTGATTATGACCTGGTAAGCTTAGAAAATTGTTCCATAACTCAGATCCCTGCTTGAAGCAACTATGGTTCTCTCCTTCTCCACAGTAAGGACAATGGAAGCCTTATCCTGAACACATTTGTATCACAGCAAGGCCTCACTTTAATACTAGAAAGCAGGCTGGAAAGTTACGGCTGAACTCCGCAGGGAAACAAAAGTCAGGCTGCTGTGTGTCTGCAGCTGCATCACCTGGGCTCCATCCGGGTTGCTGGGAGGAGAGTTATGGTGAACTGGAAGTTAGATAGAGGCCAGAAGTTGTAGTCCCAGCGGGGCACTAAGAAACAGTGTGTGAGACAAACATCCCCTACAAGCCAGTGAGTTTTTGAAGGAGTGGTTTACACAAACCACTGAGAAATGCTACTGACAAGGCTGTAAACTTTAGTTTTAATTCACTATTAAGTGGCCAGATTTTGGAGGAGGTGTTTGGGAATGGAGAAACCAAACAGAACGTTTGCTCTTCTTTCAAGCCCACTAAGGACTCACACTGGAGATGTTTTTGATCTTTTCTTGATTTTGAAGCAATTTCTATCATCTACTTCTATAGATGATAGAAAGTTGCCGTCAGGACAAAACCTCTTCTTCTCCTAATAGTATTTAGCAGAAGCTGAAATGCTTCCTTGACCCCTCTGGCCTGTTTTCTCTCATGCAGAAAGAGTCAGCAGCCAGGACGACCATTGGTTCCAGACAATGTCATCAACGTAGGGTGAGCAATGATGGAAAGCATGGGTTTTGCAGAAATACATTCAAAAAATAAAATAAAACGATGCTAAACACAGCTGTGACAAGGGCCCTGGCTTCTTACTTCAGCCTGCCTCTCTTATTTGTTTTTCTCTCTCTTTCTTCCCTCAATTTCTCTGCTTTCTGGGTTTAATCTATTCTTTATGACGTGAACAAAGACTGTGCGTCTTTTACTTTGCAGTTTATCCACTTGGGACCGGGCTCACTCTAAAAAAATACTCAGAGTGACCTGTAAATGTCACCAGGCTCTCTGAAATATAATACTCTTGTTGCAAACATAATTTTATTTTATAAAATTAATTTATTTTTTTATTCTAAAGAAAAAAACCAATAACAAAACAACAAAAAAGACAAAGATAAAACAACACAAAAACAATAAAAATGACAGAATTTCAAAGCAAGATGATAGGATATAAAATTAATTTAAAGAGTTAAATTCCACCAAATCCTTTCCTTTCCCCACCTTGTGTTTACTTTCTTACCTCAGTTATGCTGTACTTAGAAACTTTCAGGCTTCTGTGGGAATGGATTCTTCTTTCTATAGTGTCTTTCACTCATTCCTCGCTTACTGAAACCCTTCTCCATTAGTCAGCTTTCCCAGTGCTCGGGCCTAATTCCCACAGCTCAGAGAAAATGGTTTGTTTGGCTCATTATTCCAGAGGGCGATTCTCTGTCTTCCCTCAGAAACACCACAGCGGAAGGGCACAGGGCAAAGCTGCTAGGTGATAACGGCCAGGAAGCGGAGGAGAGCAGGAGAAAGAAGGGAGTGAGAAGCAGTGCTGAGAGATCAGATGCAGACTCCACCAACCACCAAACACAGCCAGAAGTGCTCTTCACCCATTCCCTGGTGGCTCCTGAGCCAATCAGACTGATGATTCACCATAACAGGTCCATCTTCTGATTAGCTAAAGCCCAACTCAGAGTCACTTCTTTTGCTAAGTAGTTTTTCAACAAATATTTATCGAGAGACTTCTGCATGCCAAACAGTGTTCTAAGGGCTGGGGAATCCAACAGTTAGTATGGAAAATAACATCCCTGCTCACGTGGAATTTATATTCCTGAGCTGGAGATAGCCATTGATAAATAACCAAAAAGTAGATACATAACATGTCACGGGCTATAAATTTAAGGTAAAATAAAGGAGCGTTAGGGACTAGAAAGTGCAAGAGGAAGAACAGAGAAGAGAATGCAATTGTACTTTCTCTTGTGCGCCAATAAGCTCTAACTAAACCTTATAACTAAACCTTAAGAGGCCACACACGGGTTAGGGATATAGCTTAGTGGAATCAAGTGCCTACCTGGCAAGCGCAAGGTCCTCAGTTCAATTCCTGGTATCGCAAAAAAAAAAAAAGTAATTTAGAAGAGGCTCTTATACATGAGTCAGTGACATGAGTGTCTTCTATGTAAGATGCTCACCGTTAGTCTTCAGATTCTGGGGATGTGCCCACGGCAGAGGGCACAGCAGTCTGAAGAGGAGGACACATAGCTGAGGGGGAAGGGAAGGGAGAATGAATGTGAGGATCCTTACAGACTAAGCTTCTGATTGGCACATTGAATTTGTAGCTTGCATATGGCATCTCTTTAATTAGTCTTTCGATAAGAGTGCTGCCAAGACCACATGCCAAGACCACACTTGTTCAGTATTCCAGCTGTTTCCAGAAAGTTAGGGCAGGAGGGGAGGACGGCAAGCAGCAGGCCAACAAGGAGAGGATTCTACATAGCCGATGACTAAGACATTCACAGTAGGTTGTCACACCACAGAACTTAGGAACTTTCATTCAATGGAATCTACAACATGCCACGCACTATTCTAAGGGCTTAATTTATATTAACTGGACCCTGCAAGCTAGGTTCTTTGTTATGCCCATTTCACATGTGAGAAAATAAAGGACAGGGGGCTTAGGGAACTGGGCTAAGGTCTGCTGGCTGCACTTAGAAGTGCCAAGATGGAGAGCAAAAGCCCTTGTTCCGGTGTCTGTGTCTTTATGGATGCTTCTTGGTGTGGTGAGATGCTTTGGTCATGAAGAAGGTGCCCAGGCACCAGCTCTTACTTGCTGTTTCAAAGGACAGCTGAGCCTGTGCAGAAGGCAATGGAGGCAGAGTGTCGTCATCCCCAGCAAGCGAGGAAAGCCGGGTGCGCGAATGGGCTGTGGACCACGGACTCCTGTGCTCTTCCTCGTGTTGAGAACTTCATGATGCCATGGATGTGAACTGAGGCCCTAATCTGAGTCTAGACATTTGTTATCTTCTAACTGCAAAGCAAGCCAGATTCTTCCCGTACATCACTTGTCCAGTGAAACAGTGGGGTAGTGGTTTGAAGTTATTTTGAAGGCATGTTTGGAGAAGTTCTTAGAACTGGAGTCATCCTGTCTGCCTTTAGTAGCTTCTTGATGTTTCAAACTGTCAAGTGGTTATGCTGGAGAAGGCCATCTATTTAAAAGGCTTACAAAAAGTTGGAAAAGGGCCTGGGATATAGTTCAGCAGCACAGGTGCCTGCCTGGCGTGTGCAAGGTCCTGAGTTTGATTCCTAGTACTAAAAGTATAAATAAATAAAAGGCCAAAAAGTTGGAAAAACTTTGAATCTAAAGAAAGCAATTTGTATCATTTTCCCCACTGCCATCAATATGTGCTATGTAATTTTGACTACTTTAAAATATGAATGGAAACAGTTGAAAATAAATTATAAAATTTTAAGTGAATACAGTCTTGGTTTCAAAATATACATCTATTGCAAATTGAAAGGCTTTTAAAGCAACTAGAAAGCTATTTTCTGTAGTTGTCTCTCTCCTTTTATTTTATGAGTGCTTGTGAAGAGTAAACGAGGCTTTAGAAACCTAAGTGATTTACCCAAATTTTGCACAGTTGGTAATAAAATTCTGTGTCTAGCGAATGTGGGCTGGGGAAACTCACACAATCTTTTCTCTGACTTCTTTACTTCATCGAATTCTCTTCTGGTTCATAAAGTTGCCAGCGGAGCTATTAGAAATGTCTTACTCATGAAATGAAGTATTGATTCTTTGGTTTGTCCTTTTTCTTCTCCACTTGCACAGAAGGGAAGGGAAGAAATGAACGACCAGAACTGAATACTGAGAGGGTGAAGGAATAACAGCTGTACATTGGCTCTCCTTATTTTAGTAAGATGAATTTCAGTGAGAAAAGGTCTCTTTGTATTCTGAAAAGCACCACTATGTGTATTACATACTAATATATCATTAATAACAAGAGTTTTCCCCAAAACAAAATGATTGCTGGGCTTGCGTGAAGCAACGGTTGAACTGGATGAGGGACGTAAAAGGTGATGTGATTTTTCCTGGTGTGTGGACACGGCCTGAGCACACGCCCCACTCCGGGGCCGTCTGACCATGTTACACACCTCCTTCTTGCTTCCAGGTGGGATTTTGTGTTCCAGGCACCTGGATTTCCCAATGTTTCAAGCTGGACATCCCGATTTACATGTCAAGTCCTGCAGTGAGAGCTTAGTATCCGCTTCAACTCTTGGCATCTGGCCACCAGGACACACATGCTCCTTGGTCTCAGCTGGGAAAGTCTGGATTTGGCCTCAGATGGAGGAGGCCACTGTATCTTGTTATTGGATGATTTCATTCCGAAACCAGAAATGACAACAGCAGAACCCTGGGAACAGGAGAACAGACGAGGCGTAGTTCTCCCAGAGAGATCTGTCCTCAAGGGACAAATGGGACCTGGCCCCGGCAGCCATCGTAGGAGCCGCTCTACGTTGAAACGCACCGCGACCACGGGACAACAGAGACAGCCTGCTACCCAGGCGAATGGAAATGAATAAAATTCTGCTAGTCCTTCGTGGATGCTCTTGAACCTCAACTGTTGTGTGAGAGAGTAACTTTTTTCTGGTGTTGGGGACTGAAGCTAGGGCCTTCATACCGAGCTACATCTCTAGCCCTCTGTATTTTTTAAGTTTTCAGGTAGGTTTTTGTTAAGTCATTCAGCTGCCCAGATTGGGCTTGAATTTATGATTCTCCTGACTCAGTCTCCTTGACTGCTGGGATTACAGGTGGGCAGCACCCTGCTCCCTGGCTTGACTCAGTGAATTTAAAATGAAGTATAACATCTAAGCTGTCCAACTCAACAGCACAGAGTACTGTAGCAAACATACAGTGATGCATGATGGCAGCGTTAGCACAGGGTATCAGGAATAACTGCCAATCACTATGCCTGTGAAGAAACTGTACAGCTATGTTGGTGCACACTTACCAGATAGAATCCCTGTTTATGTGACATGTTAATATCCTGGGACCCACTTACCCCTAGGAAAGCCAGACTCTCAGGTCCACCCCAGACTTACTAAATTCAAATTTGCATTTTATCAGAATCACCAAGTAATTAATATGCACAGTAAAACTATAAAAGAATTGTCCTGAAAAAGCTCCTTGTTATCCACCATATCTTGTATTTAATTTATTTAAGTACTTCTTTTGTACATTTTTTTTTTTTTTGAGACAGGGCTTCGCTATGCTGTTCAGGCCAGCTTTGAGTTCACTTTGTAGCCCAGGCTGGTCCCGAACTCACAACGATCCTCCTGTCTCAGCCTCCTGAGTGCTGGGATTAAGGTGTGTGCCACCATGTCCAGTTTAAGTACTTCTTTTGTCACTACTAGTAGACTATTGATTTTGGGGAGACAAAATTTACATTGAAAAAAATCCTACTTGGCCATCGTAAGGACTGAACAATTTCAATGGAATTAAAATAAAAATGACTGAAAAACTGATATATCAACAATTATAATCAGGGTGTCAGGGTCACTTACAGTTATTTTGTGCTTTTTATGTTCCCAATGGGTCTATTTTACAGATCTTGTTTAGTCTTCACAATAATGTTGCACTATTTTATATATATATGTCATTTTATGTACATCATTAATTTATACACACATAAAATATATAAAACATTATACATATGTTGTAAATGAAAAGGCAGAGGAAGCAGAGGATCAAGTAGCTCATGCCAGGCACAAAGGGGGCAGAGAGAGGACCCACGGTGAACACTGCACTACCTTGCATCATTATCATGCGTAGATCGGTAGGGGTGAATGACAAGAGTAAGAGAAGGTAGCTGGGAGGAAATTATTTCCAGCTTGTAAGCCCTGGAGAAGGATGTCTTATTCTTGGTAGTACTGGAGAACTCATCAGTGGTTGTCTGCAGGGTCTTGTCCGGGAGATAAAATGCTTCCTTTGACAATAGAGACTGTCTGCTGCTTAATGTTCACCCTTGACCAGAAGATGGAGCACTTTTGTCTTCATCTTTTATTGATTCATCTGCCTGGAGATGAAAAGGCAAGAAAGAGCATTTTTTGCCTCTGACAGCCGCTTTTGCCTTTTGTTCTAAAGAAGCGAAAGGAATTAAGAACTCAGCTAAATATGGGAAAGATGATTGAGAGTGAGGAGAGAAAGAGAGAAAAAAGAGGAAAATGTCACTCAGCTTTTCAGATCCTTCCAGTGCGAAGCGAAGAGCTGGTGAGATTCTGCAGAGCAGGAGGACCTAGTAACTAACGGGGCCATCAGACAGTAAGGTGGTAGGCAGCATATAATTATTTTTAATATGCGTGTATGGCTATGGATTGAAATGTATTGTAGTCCTGCCTAACACAAAAGCAAGCCAAAGAAGTGGAATTAACAATCCTCCTAGTGTATTGGGACAGAAACTAGCCTAAGTGTCCCACCAGGGGATAAAAACATAAAATGAAGAACGTAATGAAATTAAGGCTGTATAAGAGAATGTGGGAGTCCATTAACAAGTAAGCTTTGAAATACTTTAAATTGCTCTTTGGATAAAATATGTTAGACTATACACAAAACACTCACTTGGAAATAAAAGTCTTAAGCTACCTTTTCAGCATGTTTTAAGAACTAGGTACTGACTCCTGCAGAGACTTCTACCAATACTTAACTATTAGCTTCAGAAGAGAAATACCTTGCAAACAAAACAAATAAGAAAGCAAACAAAACATACTGACATGCATTCCACAGTCAAGTATATCAAGTCCTGCAATTTAAGAAACCTTTCCACCAGCATCCTAGAAAAATATTATCAGCAGAATATGAGAATCTGTTAACATCAGGTTAATTGAAAAATATTGAAACTATTACACATATATTGTCAAAAGTCAATGAACATGTCTCATGAGTAATTTCCTAGATTTGAGGATTAATTAATGCCTTATAATAATTTATTTAGAAGTCCATATGGAATTATATATCTAAACTTCCATAATTATCTCTTCTAGGATAATAATAAAAAAGTTCCTTTTGATCAGAATCTTGCATCTTCTTACTGGACACTTAGGTGACTTATATGGCTGCTTGAAATATAAAAACTTGGCGTAAATGTATACTTAACTGATTCTCAGCATGAAATTCAAAAAGTCATGATTTAGGAGGCAGAAAAATTGAAATTATGGAATTTTTTAAAACCTTGGACTCTATAGTTTATTATATGGAAGTCAGGTACAGCAGGCAGCATACTGCCAAATATTTGAATGATCCAGGTGTTTTATACCTGTGACATATTAACTGAAGCTTAATGAAAACGCTTGTTCTACATAAAGAAAGCTACAGAATGGCTTTATATTTTCCAACCTAGGCCACAAGTTGGAAAAGGACTAGCTTTCTGCCCTGGCATGAAAACTGACTCCAGTTATGGAGGAAATGTTCCTGTGGCTCCAGGTCCACCCTGCGGCACTCTGTCCCCAGTGAGGATGCCGGAAGCAGGGGAGCTCCCCACCGGGTGACCAGGAGTTTAAACTCCGGTGAGTGGTTCAAGATGAGTGCTTTGCAAGCTGCGGTTCTATGCACTGGGCGTGTTATGCAAGGTCAGCCTCACTTTCACTTCTGCAAAGGGAAGATGATGAACATCTCCATTGTAAGAGATTTGGGTGGATCAAATGAGATGCTGTAGGTAGAGGACGGGATCCAGGGTTCTCCTTGCAAGTTCATGCTCCTGAACAGCTATTTTTATTATCAATAGCAGAAGGATAAAACCTACTATCTGCTTCAGGCATTAAGTCAACTTGAACTGATGGTTACCACTGAATCTTATTCTTAAAAAAGAACATTTCTGGTTTATTTTATTAAATAAGCAAAATGCAATCCTTATAAACTATAAACACCAATAAGATAGAAGAAAAAAATTGTTCAAGGTCTTAGAACCCAGAGAAGACGTCTATATGTGTAACAACACTACACACACACACACACACACACACACACACGGAGAGGGGACTTTTTTCCCCATGAAAATATGTATCTCTATGATGCATAAATAATCACACTTAAACCAAAATAGTATTAAAAACTCTTAGACGTTTTGTGTAATTTCTTGATTTAATTCTTGAGTTTGCCATTTTAAGCTACGTGACTTCATTCAAATTGCTGACCTCTGTTATCTGTCAGCTCCACATGCTCCGAGGACTAAGGAAGAATTCGTGGGAAGGGTGCACCTTTACTGCGGGATGCAGAGTGTCAGAGTTGTCTCCCTGGTTCCCTCTCAAGGCTCCCTTTGACGGTGAAGTGGCAGGGCCTTTATTCCTATCTCTCCTCTCCATTCTCCGTCACTTTGATTCCCTGCGCCTTTAATTCTTCACACGATGAGCTTTGAAATTCTTCTGAACTCTAGGTGACAGTAACAGAAGACACTTGTTCAACTGAGACACATTTACCTGCAGGAAGATTCTTTTTCTGGATAGGATGTCATCAGATTGGAAGTTAGACCTGTATCTTATACTCGCTCATGTTCCCCATGTGTCCATGTGTTGTGCTTTGAATATTAAAACTTGATGACATGAAAGGACACTGAGTAGTCTATCAAGTAACAGTTGCCAATGCAGAGGAAGTTAATTTGGTGTCCTAAATGAATGGCTCATGTTCTTCAGCTTTAGAAGAAGAAAACTGAATGAGCTGATAAAAAGTTTCATACACTATTGCCTGAAGTGCAATAGATACTATTTTTTGGCTTTGCTTTTATGCCCTTGTAGGATTAAATATCTTTCCGTCAAGTTGGGATTTTTGTCTTCTATTTGTCAGTACAAAGAGTGTTGAGGCAAAAGATGAAAGAAGCACTTTAAAAAACTGAAATCTCTCCAGTGATGGTTGTAGCAGAAATCATCCATCACAACTTTATAATTAAAGTGCTTGATGAAATACACATATTTAATGAGTTTTTGGACATGTCTCCTTTTCTTGATTCTCTCCTTTTTGAAGGATAATTCATTTAACTGAAACTGACCAAGGGAAGGAAACGTACCCAGGCTTGAAACTTTGTTTGGAAACAATTAAGTTCTGCCTTTCCCAAAATATAGATTGTACAACTAATGAGGAACTTGGCTAGAGCAAGATTGTTGACAAAATATAGCCAGACATTTTGAACTATTTTTAGTCATGCTTTTTGCACTTAATAGCATTTAACATGAACATTTACTTACAGGCAAGTTATTCTTTCAGTATATAATGAAGAAGTAGCTGGCATTTGTTTTGAGAACTATCCAGTGTTTAGAAAAAAACAACAAACAAACACCAAATAACAAAGCACCCTATATTCAGAATATACAAATACCCTTCTATATCTTTATTCACTTCAGTGGAGTGAAATTATATTGTCATCTAAAACTTTATTTTAAAAATTCATTATATGTAAAAATTATTCTGAAGGGGTAAAAATTTTCACTTCTAGAATATTTCACCCCCCCTTTTTCTTTGCTTTCAAGTGTATCTGAGTCCTGAAAATAGCCTAATAAAATTTTATGTGGTAGGAAAACTAGGGGAGAGATTATAATAAATACAAGTGATTTTCAACCATCATTGTCAGTAAAAAAAGGTCCTTCTAAAGTCCTTGAAAATGATGCAGATGGGATCTTCTGCTCAGTAGATTGCTCCTACATTATCTGTCTCTCATTACCTTATCATCATTGGTAAAAGACAGTCTGTGTTGTGTCCTGGTTATGTGCCACATGTCTCCATAGAGTGGATGCGGTCCTGAGATGCTGAGCGCCGGAGACTTTTGGCTGTGACATCTCCGAATCTGTCAACAATGAAAAATCCAGTTCCACAAGGAAATGTGGCAGCCAAGTTAGGGAGGGCAGATGCTCCGTTTCTGGATGGGGCTCGAGCTTTTGGCTTGTCCTTCCTTCCTTGTGAAGCCTGATCTTCCCACGGATGTACCTCACTGAGGCCTGGATTCTTCCCGCTGTGCTCAGGATTGGATCTCCACTCAGAATCTAAGCAGACAACTACAACTTCAGGCTGTCCCCAGTAAAGCAAATCCAAAGCTGGCTCAGCTGCCCAATTCATGACTCCTCCAAAAGAACAGAAGGGCAAAGATGCTGTTTTCCTGCTGCTGATATGTCTGGACCAGGAACTGAGGGAAGTCTGGATAGGGAGGGAGACAATCGAGCCATCTGCGAGGAGGCCAAAGGGGGGGTCAGGATCGCCTCCTTCTGTTCTTTCTGTTAGATTAATACAGAGTTTGCAGAGAGTGTGATCCGGGACATGAGAGAGTGAATGTACTTCACTTGTACTTCTGTCCAAATAGCTCTTACTGTTAATAATAAAAAATAACAAAATAAATATATAAGAATTAAAATTAAATTAAAACAATCTAATCCCATCCTCTTCCTTCCTGACCCCCATCTCATTTCCTTTCTTCTACTCTGTGGTCTCCGAAGTTGCTGTCAACAAATCTTGCACATTGTCAGATTGTACGAGACCTGTGCAATTCCACAACACTGTTCCTCCCACTCATGACTGTTTGGGCTGATTCCTCAGTTAGCATCTACTTTTTTTGCTTAACCGTGAGCTCTATGAAGATGGAATCCACTTGGTCTTGTTCTGTGGGGTCCCCAGTGTGTTATACCTAATTTTATAAGGTTAGCTGTTATGTGATGGGGGTCTCTGAGGAGAACGACAGTGATACAAACATAAAAACATTGCAGTGACTCAGGCTGAGAAATCCCTATGCAAGGTTGATAAATTGTTTACTCACGTGAGGTAATTCCCATTTCTCCTTTACACATTGCCTAACCTCAAACTGACTGAGATTTGTTGCAACGAAAAAAAAGGGAGGCAACGTGGCTTTATAGATTGAGCAACCCGCACCAAAGAATCCAGTTCTTAGAATTTACCGATGATTCTGTCCTGCCTTGAAGAGGCCCAGTGATATCTTGTGGAGCCAGCATGGTGGTGCTTGGCTTCTGTAACCTCCCAGCTGTCCATACAACTTGAGGGTTGAGCTGCGTCAGAAGCAGTGGCTCTCTAACCAGTAAAGCCGGAGAAACTAGCAAAGGCTCTGTCCTCACGGGGTCTCCTTTTCTGGCAAGGAGGATAGACCATCAGTGAAAGAACACATGCCATAACATGCATTTCCACATGAAAACATGGTGTCAAGCTGATCAGTTGGTGATGGAGCATGAAGAGGGAGCAGAGTGTGAGTGGTCTGGGGAGGAAGCTACGCAGCAGCATCGTGTAAGGAGAAGCGGCAGGGGCCGGGTATTCATAGTTGGCAGAAGAGCTAGTAGAGCAATTCAGATAGCTGGTGGTGGTGTCTCTACAACAGCGTGCTTATTCTGGGACTCCAAAGGAATCCACTGTGCTTGAGGAAGAGGATGCCAGGGAGAGCACAAAGTCTGAGATGTAGATGAGGCTCCCTTGTGTGGCACTGTGGAGCTGCTCGGCTTGTCTGCACGTAGTTTCTGGTTTGCGACCGTTGGCTTCTTGCTTGAAGACTCGGTTTTTGCGCGAACCATGCGAAAACATTACAAGCATTTCAGTGAACGTGAATGCGTGTTCATACTGGGGAAGAGGGGCAGGTAGGGTGTGGTCAAATCCACTTTCCAGAGTGGTTTCAATAGATACAGAGCAGTAGAACAAAAAGAGGACAGCAGAAGAGGCCAGTCGGGACTGCTGGTCTGTGGGAAAGATGACAAAAGCCTGGCTCAGGGTGGTGGCGAGGGCAATGAAAGATGAGTACAATATGAAATATTTTCAAGGTGGAATTTTTAAGGCTTTTCTTGAGATTGGGGAACTCAGCGGGCAATTCAACTTTGTACTCTGGGTTTCTGCTGTGAGCAACCCTGTGAATGTGGTTTCACTTTTTCATTGAATGATATGGTAACAATGGAGGATGAATGGGTTAAGGCTTGGGGAGGCGGGTTTCACAGATATTAATAGGAGAAATTTCTTCTAGTGAGATTTTAAATAACAAGGTTTTTTATAAAAGGGTCTGTAGCGAGAAGTTTTTAACACTGCAGAGTTATAAGTACTAGTCTATGTAGTCTGTAATGTATAGTCTGTATTTTTAGTCATAAACTATCTTTACAGAAACAGACAGAAACTCCCAAAAGTGCGATATGGTTTCTGGGAGGGGTTAGGTTCACTTACCAGGTGAAAGATACTTTCATCAGGAATGATTCAGCTATGTGACTAAACCCAGTGACACTACTGTCATGATCATGATGGGTGCTTCTGAATGGTTGAAATTTTAAGTGTTAAGTTTATGAATACAAAGAATATACCCATGGTGGGGAATAGGCTTCATCTCCACTGACAACTCCAGTGATGTTCTGCAGCTGTTCAGGGAATTGTACACAGACTGCATATGGATTTTGTCCATAGGTGCAGGACAAAACTGTGGCCATACGCAAATATTTGTTGGCCCTCTGCATCTTTCAGGTGTGGACTGGGCTCTATGAATTGGATAAGTGCCTCAACATGGGTGGCACTGGGTGTATCATTTCACACACCGCAAAACAGAACAAGAACTAACTTTTGAAGAGACCATCTATGTGATTAAAACCTGGAGTAGATTCCAAAAGCCTCAATTCAATGCTGTTATTGTTTCTTCTGTTGACCATGACATTTGAGCCAAAGCTGGCTGATAAAGCCTTTTGAGGTATCACTGTGATTTTGTCATGGGAAGAAGTAGGCGTAGAAAAACAGCCCACTTAAGACTAGGCAAATTCTATATAGTTGGCTGAGTCAGTTGCCATGAAGTTAGATCATATGGCTGTTTTAGGTGATATGGTGGGTTGTTCTCAGTTTCTTCCACCTTGCTACATACACAAAGACTGCTCGCTTTTTGTTTACCCATTTCACTATCATCCCTTCAACTGTCTCTGAGACTTTCCCAGGAGATGAAAACCTTTCACCTTTTCCCCTAAAGAAGATTCCAGTGATCGTGTGACGCACCGACAGACTTCACACTAGTTTGGATTCATTAGTGTCAGAGTTTTTGTTGAATGGTGTGGAGGGTGCTGACAGCCTCTGCTCAGGGGTAGAGACAGAAAAATCTTTGTATGATTTCAGAGATGAATAGCCAAAGACTCTGTCAGGACTCCATGAATAATGACAAAAATAATTGTCCTAATGAAGCAGGGGTGGGGGAATGATTTGGGAAAATCTGGGTGAAAGTCAAACTCATTTTTTAAATTTTAGTAAAAAAAATTGTCACTGTGATTTTTATGATTTAGACCATTTTGTTAAGAAGCTCAAGAACATACTGCTGGACAAAAAACAAGGGTTCAAATCCAACCAAATTATTTTGAATATACCCTACAGTATTTGTTGAGGGTGTGAAAATGAACTGAGATGACAAGTGTGTGGCTGCTTGTCTGTTAATATTTTTCTGGACTCAGAGAATTGGAAGGAGATATTTGAGGTCATATAACGGGCACAATCTCAAATCCTTTAATGTTTACCATAGCATATTTTTTTCTGAGACAAAATATTTTGTTACCTGCAACGCAAACCCCTTAGAAGCAGTGAGCCCTGTGTAGGAGAAGGAACGAAGAGTTGAAAGCTTGTTCTTTGCTGTGTCTCCTTCTGTCCATCTGGTCTTTCCATGGTGTGCCCAACCTCTTTGCTGTGTCTCCTTCTGTCCATCTGGTCTTTCCATGGTGTGCCCAACCTGGACTTTCCACCCACTTGGTTCTAAAGACTCAGTTTGAAAATTGCCAATGATCCAATCCGTTCTCACTGTATAAACAGGAGATAAGATGACTTGCCCAAAACCACACAAGTAGTTACCCGCCTGGATCAGCTCCCTGCACAGTGCTCTTTCCTCTGAGTCACACTTGGCAAGTGAGGGATAAGCTTCTTGTTTCCCTGGCTGCTCTCTAATGCTTTCTACTTCTCATGTCATCACAGTCCCATTCATCACCTTCTCCCCTTGTCACTTAACACCCTCTGTTCCCATTATTGCCATTCTCAAGACAGTTTAATAAAAAACACACCAGTGAGAGCACAGGTGAGAACAGTGGCTACACCTTTCTCAGTGAAAACCACCTCTGGGTGCTACTCTTGAACATCCTCGGAGAGGAAGGGTTCTAGTCCATCACAGAGGTTGGGAAGGTCTATCTTTTCATCCTGTATTTTAACATTCTCTGGCCATGGGTAGGAGAGAGTAACACTTCCTGGAGGGATCAGGTGATTCTGAACTCTGCTTTTCTTTCTCAGAATTGATGTCGCGCCTGGCCTTTGATAAGTGATAAATTCTCACACCCAGTTCTTCTGGACTTTAAACCATGTAGAGTCAACAAATCCTTACAAAGCACAAAAGTTATTCAATGCCTGAATGAAAGCAGTGCTAGTTTTATATGGATGTGTGGCACTATGTTTCACTGAGATTTAGAGCTATGTATGATCTTAGAGAACTTCTCATCCAAGTTTTTTTGTTACAGATGAGGAAACTGATGCTCAGAGTGCTGAAGGGCTGGATCTGGGTCTTTGTTAAATCAGTTAGTTTAAGGAGTGAACTTAGTTCTTCTTGCTGAAGATCCATTGCTCACCCCACTGCTAATTAGGTTGATTTGTTTGAAGGACTATGTGTTGTGCCAGGGGCGTGGTTTTTAACTGACCAGGTTGGGGAATGTAAGTGGATTATGAGGGCTCTAACTTTATCTGTGGGCTAATCTACTGATAGATTCGCAGTTTGATGGCATCATTGATAAGCAAGAGAAATAGAGGAGATGGGGCCTAGTTGAAGGGAGTGGATGATGGGTCCGTGACCTTAGGAGCTGTATGTTCCCCTCACTCCCTTCCCCTTGGGCTTAGGCTTTCCTCTCACCTCTCTCTGTTCCCTGCCCTCCATAAGCTGAGCAGCCTCCTCCTCAACGTGCACCGCCCTCGTGATGTTCTGCCTCACCTCTGGTCCTTAAAAAGGGTGCCAGCTGAATTTGGATTGAACTCTTCAAAAACACAAGCCCAACACAAATCTGTTAAAAATTGTTTTTCCCAGGTATTCTGTCACTTTTTTAAAAAGTTGACTAACACATATGGGATGCAAGAGTGCCAGTGGGCCTATACAGATCCATCGTCTCTCTCGGGGAGAAGGCACGACTACATTTGAAAATGATGAAGAAGAGCTTTTAGGACCAACAGATCTGGGCATTGTTCTGAGACTAAATGAGTGACTCTGGGAGCTGTTGAAGTAGCCTGGCATATGTGGAAATGAATAAATGCTACCAGTTATTACCCTGACATGGACTAGAACATCCTCTAAACTCCAGTTACACATCAAATTTGAAGTGAACTAGGTTCTAGTAGCCGCCTTTCTATGTTCAGAAGCCTGAGAACATCAGCAATCACTAACTGCCTTCTCTGGGCAGGCTTTTCTTGTCATCCAAGGCTAGAGTTAGTGGCAGTCTGTTTTTTTGCAACCTTAGTCATTCACTGTGCATTCTTGTATGTTGCTAGTGTGGCTCGCCCTTGGCCAGGTGAACCAGGGGTGAGGGAAGAGTAGGATGAAGATGTAAAAATGAGTAAGACATGGCCTCAACTTTTAAAGGGCTGGAAGGCAAGAGGTGGGGTATAGTGGGGATGCAAGGGAAGGTAAACTGGTTCTTGTCTTCAAAGAATTCACTGTGTCAAGAGAGACACAATCAGCAAACAAAGCGGTGGGAGAAGTACAAAGTGCTACGATGGCACAGAAGAGGAAGTGACTAGCCCTGCAGAGGTCTTGGAAAGCCTCACACAGGAAGTAAGTAAATTGGGACAGGAAGAATGAGTAACTATTCTCATGAAAAGAGGGGTGAGCGTCTAAGGAAAGTACATGTGCAAAGGCAGAGGCACATCCCACAGAAACCAGCCATACTGGGCAGCATGAAGGGCTCCAAAGGTTCAGGGACACATCGTTACCCACCCTTTTCACTCCAGAGCACACAGCCTCGTGTGCGGCCATCCCCGCCCACCTTCCCAGGCCCACCTCTTGTTTCACAAACGCTACCACACTGGCTGTATTTTGTCCCTGGGTCATGCAGGCATGATTCTGGTTCAGAGCAGCTGTACTTACTGTTTCTATTTCTGGAACCTTCTTTTTCATTTTGTTGCATGGCTGGATCCTTCTCATTCTTCAGATCTTATGTCTTCAGCAAGGCTATTCATGGCCATCTTTCCTGAAGCAGGTCCTCTGGTTTCCTAGCACAGTATGTATCACAAGGAATGCACTGTGACTGGTAGTTGCTTTTCCTGTCTCCATGTTCCCTACTTACCCACCTCTCTGGAAAGTAGATGAGGTGTGAGGGTGGGGATGCTGACTGCCTTGTTTCTGTGGTATCTCTAGTGCCCTGATCAGTCTTTGCTACTATACCCAGTTAGAGATGTTGACTGAAGAAATAAGAATATCAAGACAGAATAAAAATTTTGGGAAGAGATTGTTTTGAGTATTTTCCATTGGTTTCTTCAGACACATTTTCTGCTCTTTTGAGTCCAATTCTGTGTCATGGAAAGCTGACCTATGTGAACATTACCGTCTTCCATCTGTGTTGGGTTCAGCTAATCAGGAGCTAGTAACAGGAAAGGAGCACCCATCGGAGGGGCCTCCACCAACTGCCTCCCTTTGCTAAGTTTTCTGAAAGGATCATCTCCATGCAGACCCTCCACTCTTTAGCACTTAGGCCTGGGAGGTGGGCAGTGACATCTTTTCCTATCTTTCTATGTCACTATCTCTTGTAGTTGTTTCTCTATCCCTATAGCTTTGTAGGTATATGAACCTCTCTTCAACTTACCTGTGCCATTCTATTTCCTGCCAGGATCCAGACAGATGTAAGAAGGCTAGGAGTAGATCAAAAAGAACCTCACATGCACATAGGTAACATAGACAGTATTTATTTGGCAATGGAGAAGTGTTAAAAATGGATGCTTGTGCAGGTGATGTGGGTTGAAATTCTATCCTAAACCAGGCAAGGTGGCACATACCACTAATCCCAAAACTGTGGGGGGGCTGACGAAGGAAGATTACAAGTTGAAGTCCCATCTGGGCAACTCCATGACTTAGCAAGACTCTGTCTTAAAAAAAGTTTGGAAATGTAGATCTGTGTGAAAGTTCTGGGTTCAATCTCTACTATCAAAAAAAGAAAAGCTACTATAATATGATAGTTTTAGGAGACCAATCTGAGAGGTAATGAGATTCTGAAAATGGCTCCCTCATGAATAGGGTTAGTGTCTTTGTGAAAAGCACCACAGACAACATGCCAGCCTTTTTTTTTCAGTAAGTGAATACACCATGAGAAGACAGCCATCTAGGATCCAGCCCGCTGACCCTCACCAGAACCTGCCAGCGTGACAGTTCTCCAGCTTGAAGTAAATGCTTGTTGTTGAATATCCAGTCAATGTCATAGCTGCCTAAATAAAGGCAGCAGGTGTACAGCATAACACAAAGATGGGGCAGGACATCTGAGGTCAGTATTCAGCATGTTCTCCCAACTCTTGATAGTGCCGCACAGTGTTTGAGCTTGTTCTGCTGTTTCTGCATGTGTGTTTGTAGATAGCATACAGGCACGCTCACACCAATAAACTTTTTTTTGTCTTTTTAAGTCAGTGTTTAGCTATACAGTGCAGGCCAGTCTTGAGCTCACTTTGTAGCCCAGGCTGTTATCAAACTCACAGTGATCCTCCTGTCTCATCCTCCTGAGTGCTGGGATTACAAGTATGTGCCACCATGCCTCACTAGTCAATAACTTTTTATAGCATAAAATATATATTATAAAAGTTCATGTAAAGGTAAAATAAGCTATATTTAAAGTATATCACATTCACTTTCAACTCTCCCCTCACTAGAAGTAGTGTTCTGTTTGCTTAGTTTTTAAGTGTCTTTCTAGGTATAATAGCTAATGTTTAATATACCCTCAGGTTGATATTCTTTGTTAAGGGAATAACATAAAAGTCCATATTCTACATCACCTTCTTGGGTAGGATGGACTAATGCCTTGTCAGATCTAATTCTAGTATAACTATCCTAGGAATTAAACATGACAAAGAAATTCTTCTAAGTAAGGGAGTGCTTCATATGGGTGGTTTTGTTGCACTATCTTTGACCCATGATTTTGTTGGGGAAGCCTTTTTAAGTTTGTCTCACCCATTTTTGGATTTTTCAATAATTAGAATTGGATGATAATTGCACATATTCCCTTAACCAGTTGCATATCGTGATTAATGAAATCAAGCAACTTAAATTGTAAAGGGCCACTGTTCACCTCCTGGTGGGTAGACCCATCCCATTCTCCCTCAGGACTCCACATACTCCGCAGGAGGGGAGACTAACATAGAGAGAGAGTCACATCAGAAAAGCTTAGTCTCTTGTTTTCTTTGATGGATATAAATGGAAATAGAAGTTCTAATATTGTTTCCCATTTCCTCTATTGGCTTCTGAGGACACCTACTGGGATTCAAATATTCTGGGCTGGTGACTACTGGTGTGACTTATGGACGAAATGTATAAGCAGAGGACCAGTTAGGAGGCTGCAGGCATTTTAGCTGAGAGATCTTTTTTAGGTTCTACTCAGAGCCCTGACTGCCTTCTGTGATGAATTTCTTATTCTTTTTTAGATCTCTAGCAAAAAACCCCACAAAAGTTCTAATGACACGTAATTTGGCTGCATTATTAAACACAGATCAAGAACTTGGAATTTTAGGGAGAATTTTAAGCTTAGATAAAGGAAAGGCTAGAGTCTTTTCAAGTCACAATCTGAATAAATTTCAGATCAATTCTGCAAGATCAGTATTATTTTTACTTTTCTTTTGATGAAGGAATTTTCTTGGAAAAACCAAGGAACTTGTCTAGCAGCTTGTAAGTTACAGAGAATGCTTGGATTTACTTCAGGGTCTGCCTGGACCCAAAGAACTTGGGCTTAACTTGTCATATAACACTCAGAAAAGAAAATCTGGGAAGCTTTTGTGAGATGGGCTTGACTTTCTCAATAAAATCAAAAATGGTTAATGTACTTAAATGGCTGTATTCAGATAAAGTAAGGTAAAAAGTGCTGACCACCAAATTTGAAGGTGTATACTTTTGGAATATATATATATATATTATATATATATGTGAACACACATATGTGAACATATATACAAATGACTAATATATATATATAATTTTGAAGCTATTCTTTCTACTCTTCTCATTCAAAGTAAGAATCCAAATGATCTCCATAGCAAACTCCCTCTTTTTCCATTATGATTTTCCCATAGCTTCTTCTTCTTCAGCTGGTGATACTTTGCCAGGTACCAATTAGTGATCTAAGTGAGAAAATATCTGGAAACTTTTAGGGGAAAACAGAGAGTGCATGGCTCTGTATTTATTTATTTTTAGTTAGTAGTTCTTGAACGTAAGTTGCAAGGTGTTGATGTGAATAGCAAATATGTTAAGGGCATTAGGGAGGAAATGACAAGAGATGACTCAAGAAAACACATGATGGAGAACTTCTCAATTGAAAGATGGGAAAAGACATGTTTTCTTCTGTGCAGGAGCCTTGAGGAGAATGTCTAGCTTACTAGTTGGCTGGTTGATGGAAGTCCCAGTTCTTGTGGTGTACTGTCATCTACATAGAATCTCTCAGAGTCTAGAGTTTGACCAGCACTTGTTACATTTTATAGAGATTAACCAAAGGATGCCAGCTACCAAAAAGGCCCAGGAGTGGGGTTGGGTATTTAAACTCAGGTAACAAGTGAGATAGCCAGAAAATAAGTGAGATAGAGAGAGGAAAAGAGCAACCAAGAGGCCAGGAAGTTGACCTAGAGTCAATTAGAAAGGCACAGGATGACTGCAGAGCAGAATAGGCCTTTTGTTTAAAAATTAAATTTTTGAACAAATCCTATCAAGAATGTCTGCCAAAACCATATAGGCATGTCCAGACAATACTAATAATGGGACATTTCTTCTTTGTTCAACCCATGCTTGTTTAACTGGTGGCTTTGTGATGTAACTTGAGTTGTTTAAACTCCCTTAGCAACTCATGATATCACCCAACCCTCCAACCACGGTGTACCAGATCTGCTTTTGTATCTCCCCACTTGCTGTCCCTATAAAAGCCCTGATTCCTGACAAGTAGGAGTCTAACGCTTTGGGAGTGATCTCAGTCAGACACACTGACGTAATAAACTGTCTCCTAAACCTTCTTGGTGCCATTTCTTCCCATGATCTGTCATTTTCCTATAGCTCTTTAAACTAGGCTTTCCTACCTCCTGTCATGTGCACCTCTAGAGAAGCCTGGCAAAGAAACAAGTCACTTCAGTTTTTTGATAAATACATTTCAGAAATCATAGTCTAAGGTCAGAGGGCAAACAAATAAAATTTCCTGCCTACAAATCGTTTCACAGTCATCTACTAAGATGCTGTGGGAAATACAAAGTGTTGTTAAAAATGCAAGAAGGGAGCACTTTTAATATCTTCTTCTTATTTCTGACTGAATAGGTCAAGCAGTTCCTATTGTTGAACACTGGGCTTTTGTAGTGGCTTGGACAGTTTGGAAAGGTGTGAAGTTTCTTTATTAAACCCAAGAGCAGAGAGTTTCTATTCACATATGTGCTTATGGATCTTTATGCACAAACGTACATGTACTCTTACACCTGGGGGCAAAATGCCGCTTCTGGATTCCCTGCCTGGAAGCCTCTCAGGCCTCTCACCAGCAATCCATCATGAAATCTCTCTGACGTGCATCTGAGGGAGAGGAGTGGAGATGGGAGATAAGAAAACTCTGTTGTTAACTACTTTTGGAAAAAACTCAATAAACCTTGAGGTCTGTTAACTTTCTCTTACACATTGGTCTTACCAAAGTCCAGTGTTAAATTCCATTCTGCCTTCTCTTTCCTCTGTTGTCACTGTGGTATCTTTAATGTGACTTTCCAACTCAACAATGCATTTTGTTCACGTTTATTTCCTCCTCTTTATTTCACTGTGTTCTTCACTCATTAGCGACTTCTGTTGTTCAGTGAAAGTGATCTGCTCACCTGTTTTCCTGAGAAGCTTTGTTTCAGTTTAGTTTACTTATTGCCCCTGCAAATCTCTGTTTTCTCACACTTTGGCTTGTCTTCCCTCTGCCTGGATTCTCAGTCATATTCCATTCTTCATCTGTCTCCATTCCGCTGATCGTTCCTCTGTGTAGACCATACTCAGGTCTCCCTTTCATTTAAAATGTTTACTCTTGAAATTTTGGACCTAGTTCTCAAGATAAAGTCTCCACTTAGCAATAACCTTTATTCCTAACATTTTTCAAATGAGCATATTTTAAACTTACCCAACTACTTCATGACTCATTGATTTTTTTTTTTTAACTTCTTTTCACTCTTCCAGCACAATACCAGGGATAGTTGAAGAACACAGGAATGTTTAGTTTGCAAGAAAGAAGACTCAGTTACAGAGGGAAATAATTACTTATTTTATAAGCCTACAGAGGAGAAGCAGAATTAGTAAGTAAAAGCTGCAGTGAGCAAATTTCAGTGAGTATCAGCAAGTGTTCTATTACTACCATAATTCTTTAGAGATAGGTAGCAGCAAATTTCCTGTTACTGGAGGTATTCAAGCTTGAGGTGGATTATTGTAGAATATATTCACGTATCCAATGAAGTCTTAGACCAAATGCATGTTTTTATACCCTGACATACTATGATTATCATCTACACATCATTTTCAAGTTCACTTTTCATTTGACCTGATTGCAGCATAAGGTATCTCTGCGTTCATGTTATATTTATTTCTGTGTGTGTGTGTGTGTGTGTGTGTGTGTGTGTGTGTATAAGAGTAATAATTGTAATTAAGAAAAATCTTTAGTAATGCAAAGTGTACATTGTCTAAATGTCTAATCCCTCCTATCTTTTCCTCATTCCTTTCCATTCACTGAGTCATTACCACTGTTTGGTGAAGATTTTTGGGTAGATATGTAAATATCTTCCTATTTAGCTATATATATCAGGATCTTTTTGGTTTTCTTTTTTGAGACAGGGTCTCATTATGTAGTGCAAACTGGCCTTGAACTCACTATGTAGTCTGGGCTGGCCTTGAACTCATGTTAATTCTCCTGCCTCAGCCTCCCCAGTGCTGGGATTATAGGCATATGACACCAAGCCTGGCTATCTAGCTAAATATATGTTTTATAAATGGCTTCACTGGTACTTTGTGCTCTTCAGTTTAGCTTCTTTCTCCATGGGATATGGTGTGGGAATACAGTTTGAACTTGAAAAGTTCCTCAAAGTCTCCTGTGTTATGTTCTTGGTCACCATCCCTTGGTTCTCTTGGGAGGAGGTGGGACCTAGTGGAACAAAGTCACATTATGGAAGGTGCGTTCCTGAAGGGAATATTGGAACTTTGGCTTCTTTTCTTCCCAGACACCATGAAGTGAGTAACTTTACTCTACCATGTGCTCCTGCAATGATGTTCTCCCCTGCCACAGGTCCACAGTGGTCAGGTCTAGCAACCGTAGATGGAAGCTTCTGAAATTGTGAACCAAAATAAATATTGCCTACTCATAAACTGCTATTTCAGGCATCATCACCATGAAAGAACATGACTTCCACAGTGCATCACCTTCTGGGTCAGTCTATAGTTTTACCTCTCAGCTTTGATGACTGCACAGAATTCAATAGCATAAGTTGGAAGACAGCTAACAGTTTCTTTAAAGGATCAGTGAGATATGGTGTCTAGGGTCTCTGTCCTATTTAACCCTGTGATGTATCATGAAAGCAGCCATGGACAACACAAAATGGACAAATACTTCTATCTCTCAGTGAAACTATTTACACTAAATTTGAATGTCATGAAATATTATATTGCATCTTCTGACTTTTTCCAATGATTAAAAATCATTCTTGTCTTGGGAGCTGCACAAAACCAAGCAGCAGGTAAGACCAGGCCCACGAGCAGTCGTTTGCCGATCCTCAAAATGAATATGTTAGGGATGCATCTTGTGTTCCCTTCCGTGTGAGGTGAGCCCCACTGGCACAGCAACCTGACCTCTTCACGCCCTCACTCTCCACACCAGGGCGGAGGGCTGACTTGCTGTGATCAGGCAGGGTGAGGAGGAAGGGAGCTCTCTGTCCTCCTCCTCTGTGAAGGCCAGCTGCCTACCTGGAACATGCACTTCTGTCTGTTCCATGAGAAGCCTTTATAGATCTTTACAGGCCCTGCAGGATGGGCAGCCTGTCTAATCCTGAGTATCCGTGAGAAAGGTCATTTGCCCTTTGTATTCAGATGTAAGTCTCTCTCCCCAATAGCAACTTGATCAATAAATAAAGATAATGTTTTGGTCTCTAGCCTGTTTTACTCATTTGCTTTATTTAACGTTTAGTTTAGGTGTATAAAGTAGATCATTGCATTGAGCCATCAAATAAACTAAACTTGGTTTTGCCATAATTTATTTAGTCCTTTCAGATGCCTTCTTTAAAGGCACTTCTTACCTCAGTGGTGAACCACTCATGCACAAGCTCAGGGACTAATCCTTTACTCCCTTACTTTTCATGCCATATTGTAAAGGAGTATAGCTTGTGCATCTTTGAACACTGTCGTACCTATCTCTGGAGATGAGCCATACACTCTCTCTATACCCTCATCCACTTACTAATTTCTCACCTGATACCACCAGCTTCCCATTCCTACAGCCTGGCTTTGAAGGCTACAGACGGCTACAGACGTAGAATGCATTTGTTTACAACTTTTAATAGATCTCCATCACCCAACAGATAAAAAACAATTCCTTTAAGACTATTCAAAGTCTTCTATATTTGAATCCTTACTGTTGTGGTTGATAGATTGTGTCAACTTGGGGAGTCTAGAGGTTTAGCTGAGTGATTGAGCAGGAAGCCAGGGTGCTTACTTTGTACACATCCTGAGCCTGTGGAAGAGGAGGGCATGGAGATTGTGTGAGAGCTACATGCCCCCTGGGTGGAGGTAGGCTATTTACAATGTAAGGGAAGGAAAGAGGCTGCTTGCAGCCATTCCTCCCTTTTGCTGGTTGTTTTTGCTGTACTCTGCTGCCATGAACATTTGCCCTCTGCCATGTGCCACTCTGCCTCTGAGCCAGCCATGTATGGACTGAAACCTCCACAAACTGTAAGCGAAATAAACCTTTCCTTCCTTCATTTTGGGTGTTGGGTATTTTGTCACAGCAATGAGAGAAAAGTAACCAAGACACTGACTTACTGTTGAGGCTTCAGATTTCATTATTTTCCAAAGAGCTGAGTACATGGTCGATGTTTATAATAAGTGCTTGGGATGTAATAAACATGCAACCCCTGCCAGCTAGACTGTCGTTCCATTACACACACTCTCATCACCTTCAAATCAGAATGACAATTTGCAAATTTCCGTACATCTTGCTTGTACCCGCATTTTCCTTTTTATTCAAATGACTTCAAAAGAACTCTGTCAAAGTGCCTGAGAAGCTTGCCAGTTCATTTTAAAAGGGTAGAAGTATTTGTCCACAAACTGATATAGAGTCGCTAAGGAGTGCTGGGATGGTACTTGCTGCCTTGGGTAGCCTTGACTGAGGAATGTATTCTTCTTCCTCTTCTTCTGAAAGAAAAGTTGTGACTAACACTTTGTGCCCCTTTGGGAAAAAAAGAATAAAACTTGACCTCTTTTTGTTCCAACGAAAGTCTCAACTGCCTCGTACCCTTGACTCAATGGTATCATCTGTCAGTCATCAACCCTCCTTCCAGGATGGGTTGCATTCTCCCTGTTTTATCAGTTTGCAATGTGGTGTCCTTTCTCCTCTGGTTTCAGAATTTAAAGGGGGAGAAAAAAAAAGAACCATGAAAAATGTGTAAGTTGGATGCTATTCATTCACTTATTTATAAATAAATGGAAACTGACAGGCGCTTCTTCAGAGAGTGTTTACCATGTGGACAAGTGTTGATGACATGGGCTGAAAGACACAGTCTGGTGCCACCAGGACCAGCTGCTCCCTCAGTGGTTACCATTGTGCGGCCTGGCTTTCGTTTGGCTTGGCATATGCATTTTCAGCCCGCCTTACATTGAATCTCCAGGATACTTTGTCTCTAGCACTGGCTGCCAGAGACAATAGATGAGTCTTTTGACCAGCTCTGAAGGCTTGGGCTTTGTGTGCTGTTGCTCTCTGGTGCTATGGCTGCTAACATAATGGGCTTCACTTGATGCCAGTAGATGCATCTGCTGTTGGCCCAGTAACTTTGCTTCATGGAAACAGCACTCAATATTTTGTTCTTCATGCTGCTGGGCTGACATTTGCTAAGCTGGACAAATGTTTTTGTTTTTAGTGGGGAAGAAACACTGCTCATTGCTTAGCTAGGGAGAAGTGGGTTAAGCTGTTAGATTTATAGTAGATCTCAGACCTGTTCAAATCACAGATTTGCCATAATTTCTCCTCAATTACTGCAGTGGTGCCATTTAGGGGACTGCTGGGGATGGGATGGCTGGATTCCTTGAGAAAGTGCTGCTCTATTGTGGGGACTGTAGGTTATACCCGCCTGCTGTGTGGTTACAACAAAGGAATTAAGTCCCTGTCTGCCTACCTATCAACCAATCAGCCAGTCTTTAGCCAGCAAGCATGCATTTGGGATCTGCTTGAATGCAGGGCACTGTGATGGATTATGTGAGCCAAATGGGCACTGGTAATAATCCTTGCTTTAGGGGTGTACAATTTGACTAACAGAAATTACACACACACATAAACACATACAGAGATGTAAGCTTTTGTTTAATGCATTCATGGGAGCATTACAAAAGGGGGAGACCTTTGTGAGGTGAACTGCCCCGGGGAAAACTTCTTTGGGGAAATAAAATTTAAACCTAATGTGAAAGACGGACGCAGTGAGGATTGAGTGAACCCAGATGGGTAAAAACAAACAGTCATAAACAGAACTATTCTTGGATGTACTATGGTTATTTTAGAAGCTAAAATATACAGTGCCTTTAAGAATCACATTTGGTGCCTTTAAGAATCACATTTTTAATCCCACAAGAAGCATGATGTCATTTGGCTTTATTTTCTGTATCCTCCAGGGACCTCAGCAAGCTGAGGGGGAGGGAGGAAGGACTGAAATGAATTAGCCATCTTCTGCTTGCCAGGCACTGCTTTACGTACTGCAGCTCATTAATTTCTTCTAAGCTTGTGAGGTACACAGTACGGCTCCTCTTCTCAGATGAGGAAACTGAGGCTCAGAGGGGTTCACTTGCTTGCCTCACCTCAGCATTTAGAAATAGCTGAGCGCTCTGTGCTCATGCATAAAGCTGGAGACATACTGGATTTTAAAGGTCGTCAAGAGAGTACGAAAGTTCCCTGTAAATGCTATTTCTAAAAATAACATGAAATGCTGCTTGTTCGATGAGAATATTGCCAGTAATTACAAAAATGGATTTAAATGACAAAAAGAAAAATAACTATAAAAAGAAATAAAACTGCTGATGTATCCTACCGGGATACATGTGTCATAGGGTATGTCATCTGGTACAGGAAGCACAAACTGCATGTGCTCACGTGTGTGTGTGTGTGTGTGTATGTGTGTGTGTGTTGTTTGGTGCTGGGGGCTGCAATCTTTTGAATTTGGTGCACCATGCCTTTCTGGTACTTAGTAGGAGTGGATGTCAGACGCAGGAGAATTCTGTTATAAAATGATAAAGAGTTGTTCCACTCAGACTTTCAAGGTGATGGATCCTCTATAGCTAAAATACTGCCTTTGGGGAACCAAAATAGACCCATGAATCTAAAATAATGAGCCAAAAATACAAGTAAAAAGTAGCAAAGGAAGACTTAGTACAAGTTAGAATGTTATGTTTGAGTGATGGTTCTCAAAGTTTCCTCTCTGGACTGTGCTCTGGGCTGACCTGTCTGTTCTCCCCGCATCTTCCCCTCCCAGCACCATGGACATTTCACCACCTTGGCCACCCAACCTCTGCATTCTTACATGAATGGAGTAATGGGGTCCCCATACTCCATCCTGCAGGGCAGTGGCTTGACTAGGCAGGAAATGAGGATGACAGAAGGGGTGTTACTTGTGCAAGCAGTTACTTGCAGACTGTAACTTTACCCTGTGTCCTTTAGCCATCCTTGGTGAATTTCCAGGAGGATAAATAATTCCTAATGGAGAAGCCCCAACCCTTGTGTAATCCTGGCAGGGGCATCACAGAGCCCCTGTAAGTCTTGCTTTTGCATCCTGAGCTTGTACACAGACCAGCCAGCAAAAGTGAGCCTTTCTGGGACTTGCAGCCAGGGTGGGTGAGGATGGCTCCATATCCGCTATGCCACAATCTCAAGAAGTTGCTCCTTCAATTCTTGGTGAAAAGTAACTGATTACACAAATACCTCTCTTACCAGCCCCATCTGCCTCTGAAATATGTGGCAAGCTGTCTTGTGCTAGAAGAAGTGTCCCTATTAAAATTTCTTTATAGTGACATAACCCACAGAAAAGTCCACCAAGCAAACATACAGGCCAGTCAGTTATAAACTGAATACTCCTGTCAATACTCCTGGCCTTGTGAAAAGGAGGTAGCTGGCAACCTTGGAGGTGCTGGTAAATTCCTGCCGCTCAAGACACAGTAGAACACGGGCTGCATCTCCAAGGTTCCTAGCTACCTCCTTTTCACAAGGCCAGTGACCTCCTTTTCACAAGACTTCTATTGCACACATGCTCAGGAGTGTCTGTGCACTCAAGTCATTTTCCCAACAAACAGTAGATTGTAGAAACTAACTTTTAGTGCGTTTTACTCTCAGTTTTCCAAGGAAAGACTGCATGGGTGGAAGCCCTTGATGTAACAGCACTGGATAAGGCTGGTAAATCCCTGCTGTCATTTTCTAGCTGTACAGCTTTCAGCAGATTTCACACGTACATTCCTAAAGTTTAATTCCCTTAACTTTTCCCCATCCTGAGTGGGAGGTGCTTGGCTGTGCTCAGGACCCCTTCTTCCTGGAGGCTCTTGCTGTCTGATGACGTGTGTGAAGTCACCTGTGCTGCCCCTGGTCCCCAGTGCAGTGGACCGCTATCCCCACGCTCTGCAGCAGGTTCCCTGAGCTGTATGGTATGATTGCTCTGTCACCCTGCAATGCAAGGGGGTGAGTGTGTGAAGGTCCACGTTGCCTGACAAACAATAGTCATGGAAGAAACGCTGGTGGCATGCATGGATGAGGAGGAGCGAGGCCCTTACCTTGGTCCCTTCTCTCAGTGCTTGTCGTCTGGTGGAGGAGGTAGAGTATGTACAAAAGTATCAAGGACAGCATCACAAGGAGGTATTTGGGGGCACTTGCCTGCAATCCCAGTTACTCAAGATACTGAGGCAGGAGGATCTCAAGGTCAATGTAGCCTGGGCAACTTAAAAAATAAAAAAATAAACATAGCTGGAATGTAGCTTAGCTGCACAGTGCTGGTCTAGCACGTGAGTGGCCCTGGGTTAAGCTTTTAGCACTGCAAAAAAAAAAAAAAAAAAAAGAGATTATCAGTACAATTTCTCAAAGTATTAACTGGGGCAATTGAATTAATGGTCTTTGTTTCAGTTTCATCATCTGTAAACTGTGGCTAATAATACCCACCTCAGGACTGCGTGGAATAAATGAGAAAATTAGATCTATTGCTCACAGCAAAGCCTGGGACACTGTGAGCTTGCCCTACCCGTGTTGTTTATTTCACTGTTACTGGGAAAGAGTTGGTGACCTAATGGCAGAGTCGCGGGAAGGGGGAGACGGGAGAACTATCTAAGGCACAATTCTGGTGGTGTGAGCAGATAATCTCACCTGCGTTGAGCTCTGAGGCCGTGTCACATTTAGGTTTCACTTCTTTACCATCTTTGAGGGTCCATAGCTGCTCCGCTCCCCCTGTATTATATCCTCACCTTCTGCGCCTGTGTCACTCTACTCATCTTCTGGTCTCATCGTAAATGCCACTCTCTCCATGAAGACCTTCCCGGTCCGGTGGACAAAGCAAACATACCTGGCCATATACGCAAAACACTGCATGGTTGCTGTTTAGAGGAAGAATTACTTGTGTTTATGGATTTATTAATGTAATTATTTGTTTGTTTAATTTCTAATCATTCCATTAGATGCCAGGGAAGTGTTTGCGACTTTTTTTGCTCCCAAATTTTGTCCCCAGTGCCTAACACACAGCTTGCAGTAAATCCAAATATTTGCATAATGATTTCATGTGTGTGTGTGTGTATGTATATATATATATATTCTTTGAACATATTGGCCTAAACATGTGTGTATGTGTGTGTCTGTGCACACACACACACACACATACACATACACAAAGGAAGTCACTGCAGGAAGAGGGACAAATAAACAGAATGAACAAACAAACAGAGTCATAGATGTGGTTTCTTTAATCTGAAATACATTGCAGCCATGTACCATAAGAATGCTCCCTTTCAAACAACGTGCACTTGAGCTATAATTTCACAGAGGCCCTGCCCCTAGCCAAAAAGAAGGTCTCATGTGAGTTTTGGAGGACATAGAGAGGGAGCGGAGGAAGTTTAGCAGGCTGGGGGGCCCAGCTGGGGGAGGCAAGTCTTATTGGTCCCTTAATCCTGCTTTCCCTGCGGGTGGCCCGGATGAAGGTAGCATAACATGGGAATGGAAATGTTCAAGAGGCACTGGGGAGGCAAAGGGCCCAGTGCTTGGGACCTTGAACTGGCAGCCAGATGCTCTGCTGTTAACAAGGCTCAGCCAATCTGGCCTTATATAGGATTTCCTTATAGAACTGGGATATTAACCCTTTTCCTTCTGTGCTAAATGGGTCACAAATATTTCCTATGTGTGCTTTTCAGTGACAGTAAAATTGTCATTTCATTGAAGGCAAATTCTAGAATCTCCAGTATCTTAGAACTGGAAATATACAAAAAGTGATTTTTTTTTACAAGGTTTTCAGAAAATGTTTCAAGGAGGGTCAAGTCTTCATTGGGAAACAAAAAGAGAAATGTTTAAAGAGTTACAGAGAAGTATTGTAAGTATCTTAGGCTATGTATCAAAGAAGACTTTCTTGGGAAAGCTTTCCAGAAAGTAGTAGATTGTGACACTGGACAGCTATTCTTCATTTCCTATGAAGTCAGTTGTGCAATAATCTTTTAAAGAAGCACAAGAAATTTAATTCACTAGTACTAGACCCTGCAGGCTTAAATTTTATTTATAAAAGAACTCCTCTTTGAGGAGTTCAAAAATTCCCTTGCAAAGGGGCCAAGTGTACAGGGGAGAGAGAGTTCAGGAGTTACTTTTAATTCTCTGTTTTGAGTCACGCTTAAGTAACACTTCATGCCACCGAATCAGTGACAAAGCTGGGAAGAAACTCTCTGTCTCTTGGTACCAACATTATTTGTCTAATTGCTGGGTACATTTGCCATTTCAGCAAACATTTTAAAAAAATTTATCCCTCTCATTCTAAAGACATATTTTCAACTTTTGATGGAAAAAGTTTGATTCCATTTTCCTGCCATGCGATAAAACAGGAAGAAAGACTTTGTAGGGTGTGGCTACCTGATCTTGAATTCCCTTTCCCTTGGACTCATGGACAGCATAAACCTCTACTCTTTAGAAATTACCCAATCTGCGCTATTCTGTGATAAAAGCCAGATAAAACAGCTACCAGATTGGCTAAAGTTACAGATTTATAGTCTTCGTATAGAAGCTGTGAACATAGAAATGTTTCCAGTTTTTCTGGAAGGTAATTTGGCAATGTGCGTGACATTACAAACATGAAAATACTGTGACTTAGTAATGCCATTTCTAGAACTCAATCTTAAGTAACTAATTATAAATGTGCTTCAAGTTCTAGCTAAGGATGTTCATCATACTGTTTACAATAGCAAAACAACTGGAAGGAGGCTATGTGTCAAATGCAATGACTATGGTATCATATAGTAGCATTTGATGTTGTTATTAGAATGATAGCTTTGGAGGGACCCCAGGGGGGCAGTAGTAGTGATTCCAAGTGCAGCACTCCCACCCCCACCCTGCTTTAGTTGCGGGAGAGAGGAGAGAGATGTGCCAGTGGAGTGCAACAGAGGAAGCTGTATAAGTTGCAGGAGGGGCCAGCTAAATGCGGGTCTCAGTCCTGCCCTGAGCTGTCTTTGTCTCAGGGCTCCTGGTGTTGAAAGCCAACAGCAGCTAGGTGAGCAATAGCCCTGGAGACATACAAAGTAAGGAGACTACCTCGGCAAGCTGCCAAGGGAAGACTCAGGCCCCAGCATCCCCAGGCAGAGGCCAAGATCAGCTTGTTGTAAGCCGACCCTACTACAGGCTGGATAAGAGTAACCTGCACACACCACTAACTCTACTGCAGACTGGGAGGGGTGGTCACCTAGCATAGATTTAGGCTCTGACATAGACAGTGTCACAGAATTGTAGATATTACAGATAGCTGCTGGACTGTGGTCAGAGGAATTTCCTCTTTTTTTCCAGTTCTTTTTCTCTTTCTGATTATTTAGGATTTTATCTCTGTCATTTTGTTTGTTGCCCACTTTTTTTCTCTTTTCTTGACTGTCTTTTGAGTTTTTGGATTTTCTCATGTGAGTGAACATTTTCCTCAGTTTTCCTGGTTCACTTTGATCTTCTTTGTCCTTTGCCATTGTTCTTCTATCTTCTTCTCCAGAGTCTCAAACTTTGGGAGATTTCCGTTGTCTTTCAGCATTGTTTCTAATATATTTCTCTTTGTTTATTTCTCTAGCTTTCATCTTATCCTCATTAATCCATCCTCCTAGTGTAAAGTCACTCTACTCAGGGGAATACAAATTCCTGGTTTGTGTTGGATTTTGCTACTTAACTATAGATCTTGCTTCTATGGATAATGTTACCAAATTAATAATTAGTACAGTTTTTCAGTTTCTAGGCTGTGCTTGATTCTATTATTATTGCTAATCATACCACTTAAGCCAAGGTGTTGTACTTGCTGTGATCAGTTGTACTTCTTTGTATGACAGCATTGTAACTGACTGGGGCATAATCATTATTACAGTCCAGTATCAGAGGACTGGGTGCTAAGCCAAGTAGACAGCAACTTCTCATCCCTAACAAAGTGGGAAGGTAAGGTCTTGAAATAGACTCAAAGGCCAAGAGTCAACTACACCTAGAAGACATCTCAGAAGAATAGACATTTCCTAGGTAGGCCTTGATACTAATGATAAAGCTATCCTCAATAAGCAATTTATAAGCATCAACACAGAAAAAGTTTTTTAAAAATAGTAGAAAATGATATGATGCAGGAGCAAGATGAAACCCCAGACCACCATCTCATTCAGGGAAAGTCCAAAAAACAATGAGGTGGAGGAAGTCAGAAGCCACCCACCTAAATTTTCTGAAATGGTAGGAGCAGAAGTAACAAAACAGATGAATATAACTACAGAAAAAAAAGTCAGAACATAAATAATTTGTCAGGTAAAAAAAGATTATGATCAGAATGAAAGACTTGGTTAGGGAATCTAGAGTTGTTACAGATAAAAACAGAGGGACTTAGGAAAATGATGGAAATCATGACTGTCCAACATAGGAAAGAGACGGAATCCATGAAACAGATTTAAACAGATATCCAGAAGCTTAAAAATTCTATTGAAAGGATATGCAGTTGAATGAAAAATGTGAAGGCAGAATATCAGATCTAGAAGACAGGGTGCAGTTAGCAATCATAAATAGAAAGATTTCTTAAAAATAGCATGGACCACAAAAAATTCAATTGAATAGCTGCAAGATGGTGCAAAGAAGAACAGCATAAGACTGATCTAAGTCAGTAAAAAAAATCAGGAGACAGTACAAACAATATACAAAACAAAACTGAACAAAACAAAGCCTGTTCACAGAAGTAAAGGCATAAAACTTCCCAAGCATGGAAAAAGAATTTGATATACAAATAAATGAGGCATGTAAACTTCAATTTCCCATGACCAAAAACAAAGCAAAACCAAACCAAACCAAAGAAAACTACACCAAGTCATATAACAGTCAAGATTCCAGAAATTCAGTATAACAACAGAATATTAAAAGCTGTAAGAGGAAAAAAAATTATCTATAAAGGAAACTCCATCAGAATGACAACAGACTTTGCAACATAAACCCTTAAGTCAAGGAGAACTTGGAGTGTAGTATTTCAAGTCCTAGAAAAAAAAAAAAACAGCCTCCAGCCCAAACTGATGTACCTCACAAAACTATCTTTCAAAATTGATGGAAAAATGAGATATTTTCATGACAAAGAATACCTGAAGAAATTCATGACCCACAACCAGTTCTCCAAAATATTCTGAAGGATAGTCTTGAGAGAGATAATGAAGACTAAAATTTCACAAGCACCAATAGAAAGAATTTACTAGGTAAGGCAAGCAATTATATAGAGGGGAAAGAAAGGGAACCAACAAAAGGAAAATAATATAATGAAGATAAGTCCATACATATCTGGAACATATAAAGAACTGAAGGAAACCGGATCCCCACAAATTTAAAGACCTAATCCAAAAATGGGCATCTGAAATGAATAGACACTTCTCAGAAGAAGAAGTACAAATGGCAAACAAATGTATGAAAAAATGTTTAACATTACTGGTCATTTGAGATATGCAAATTAAAACAACCCAGAGATTTCATCTTACACCACACAGAATGGCTATTATGAAGAAATTATTCAATAACAAATGCTGGAGGGGCTGTGGGGAAAAAGAAACCATTCTCCTCCGTGGAAGCACAGACCAGTGAATTTACTGTGGAAATCAGTGTGGAGATTTTTCAAAAAACTAGAACTAGAGAGTCCATTGGACCAGCTAGTCCCTTCTGTTATCTTTCTGAAAGAATTAAAAGTATCATACCACAGTGATATATGCACACCTGAGTTTATAGCAGCATAGTTTGTAATAGCCAAATCTTGGATACAGTCTAAATGCCCATCAACAGATGAATGGATATGGAAGATGTAGTATTTTTATGCAATGGAGTACTACTCTGCTATGAAGAAGGATAAATTTAAGACATTTATAGGTAAATGCATATACCTTGACACCATAATCTTAAGTTAAATAAATCAGATACACATATGTAAATACTGCATTCTTTCTGTGCTGTGAAAAATTGAAAGTGTAAATAAAGATAAAAATGTATCCTAGATATTGAGAAATGTGAAGACAAAGTTCAAATGGGAAAGGGAACAAGAGAGGGAGGAGGGGAAGAAGAAAAAAGGGAAAGAAGACTTGAAGGAAAAAATGAAAACGAAGCTTTTGCAGATGAGAGGGTGAGGGGTTGAAGGGAGGGAAGTGCAGTAGGAACAAGAGAAGAAGCAAGATGTATCATGCATAGGTACAAATTTTCTGTCATGAGTGTGGTTATGTACATCTAAAATATACCAATAAATTTAAACAAAATGACAGTGCTCTATGCTACACTACAGTATGCTACATTAATTGATATAAAGGATGCCAATGATGTATATTCTTTAGCAAAAAGCACAGATTACAGAACAATAGCCCGTATAACTATGAATGGGTGTGTGCATGCATATGCACATGTTTTATATGTGTGTGCACACAAGTGTGGGGAATATCTGGTAGTCATTTTGGGGTAGAGAGTGATTTGTTTCCTTTGCTTAGCTAGGTTTTCCAATTTTCTGCCATGAACACATGGCGCTATCATACTTTTAAAACCGTGACTGAAGTTAGAGCCACAAAGAAGGATAAGTTTGAATTATTTCTAGGAAAATGGGTGCACCTTGAGTCCATAATGCCAAGTGAAATAAGTGAGACACGAAGGCTTAGATATCACATGGTTCCTCTGACAGGAGAAACCCAAACTTGGGGAAATGGAAAAGGATCTGGTGATGGAATGAGGTACAGGAAGGGGAAGGGAAGGAAAAATAAAAAAAGTCAAGATTTAAAAGTAAAGATGATTCTAAAAATTTGTGCAATTGTCCACAGCAGCTGATTGGCAAGGGCAGGTGGATTTCTGCATTGCCAGTACGAAGCCAGCACTCAGTGCCATTCCGTCTTCTAAGCAAGGTGCTGCACTGGAAAATAGGGAGTGAGGCTGGACTTAGAGGGGAATTTTATAGCAGCCCTTGAGGGGCCCTCACTGATTCTGATACTCATTCCACAAGCGCAAAGCATCATGGCCTTGTTTGTATAACGGTGAGGTAAATGGTGTCTTCCTGCTATACTTTCTTTGTATCTATACACAAGAAATGACGTGCTTCAGTGCCAAGAGAGTTCTTCACCTCTCAAAAAGTTGTATCTTGCATCTCCCCTTCTGTTCTGCTTATCTTTCTCCCTTGTCCTCAGCTGAAGCGTGTGGTCTGCCTGAAAGGTTCAGTGTGCTGCTGTTTTAGAGGAAAACATTGCCCTCACCCTGGAGAATGGAGTCATTTCTTGCACAATTAGTTCTTATCAATTACTTCTGACTTCTCTTTGCACCATCAAATACAGAAGAGTTTTTCAGTGTTGAGTGTCTCTAATTTTTAGTCCATTTGGCTCTCTTCTTCCCTCTCCTCCCCTTTCTTTGCTTCTTTTTTTCTTTCTCCCTCCCTCGCTCCCTCCCTCCCTCCCTCCCTCCCTCCTTCCTTCCTTCCTTCCTTCCTTCCTCTGTCCCTCCCAGCTTCCTTCATTCCCTTCCTCAGTTCCCTTCTGCTCTGCCCCAGTGCAAGCAAAATTATCCACCTCTCTTTTTGTGGCTCCTACTCTGTGTCTCTGGGAAGGGCCTGGACAACCATTTTCCTTCAAAATTTGCTCACTTAATTTTTTGGTATTCTAAGACTTTGGCTTTCTAGTTGCTATAAAAATGGAAACTGGTAGACGTTTGCCTTAGTACAGTGGCTGGAGTGGTCCTTCTGAGTCAGCGGTTAGCAAGGGAAGGGGAAGCTCCTGACGGGATGAGAGCCTGATGAACCCCTGGCTGCCTTCCTCACCGGCAGCGCCACCCCTTCGCCTGTCAGGGAGCAGGGACCAATGTTCTCACTTCGTGCCACTCAAGGAGCACCTGCTGTGTACGAAGCCCTGTGCTAAACACACTTCCTGGCGTAGGTCACTTCCTGTATCAGATGCTGCTGGTGTCCTGCCCAGGCCTTCTCTGCTACCACTCACTCTTCCTTTAGCTGCTGCCAGAACTGGCTGAAAACAACTCACGTCACATCCTTGTCTGTGGGACGAGGCTACCTTTGACCACGGGGCCTCATCGTCCCTCCCCAAGCTCAGCAATGCCAGATGACTTGAGGGTACATGAGACCGGGTCCTTCATTTTAAGGTGGACTCACTCAGGGATTACCACCACTTTGGGGTTCCCCGTTGGGCCTTCTTGCCTACCCCACTGTGTTTCCCCATTCTGCTTCTCCTAAGTGCAGCACTACCTCCACCCCAACCACCCACCTCAGACTCTGCTTCGTTTTACAAGAGAAGACACTGGAGTTCAGAGCGACTGCCTACACGGCCCGGTAGAACAGGAATACAAAGTCCTCTCCCATCTGACTTGCATATTGAGTTATTGCGTGATAATATCTCCCAGCGCTAATTTTGGTGAACACGTTTCCTCCCTCCTAGGGGCTGTGGGGTTCTAACCATCCAGATGGGCAGGCAGCTGGGCTCCAGTCTGACGTGCAGAGTGGGAAGGGGCGGGCCAACAGATGAGCGGCCAGATGACTCTGTGAATAGAGCCTTTATAAAGGTGCTGCTTACTGACTGGGGGTCACGCCCTCCTCTTACTCCCTACTGCAAACTACGGACGGTTTGGAAATGTCTGTCCATTTTTCGGTTGTCACCGTGACTGTAGAAGTGTCCAAACATTTAATGAGCATGGCCAGGGATGTTAAAACGTCTTGCAACATGTGGGGTGGTTCCACTCAGCAGAGAATTGTTGGGCACCAAATGCTAACGGTGCCCCTGTTGAGAAACACTACCAAGTGCCCACGGTCAGCAAGTGAGTGAGCCAAAGACAGGCAGCAAGTCCAAAGGGCACGAGCGATGGAAAAGAGAAGACAAAAGCCAAAGAGGGGGGGGGTCAGGCAGCTCTGGGGCTCGTGCCAGCTGGGTTGAAGGAACGGGGGCCACGGGGCTCGCTGCTCTTAGCACCCACTCTGTGGGAGGCAGGGAGTGTGCATCTGGTCACTGTGAAAGTTCAGGACAAAAGGAGGAATCCAAGTGGATGTCACCGTAGCCCAGAGCAAAAGAATCCACGGTGCATTCTCCATTTATTTTGCTAATATGGAGCCCTACAGTGTCAGGGGTGTGGCGAGCACTAAGAGGGCCACGCATCAGACAGGCGGGGCTCTGGTCAGTCCTAGAAGTGTAGGTACAGTAACAAGTTGTCTGGATCATTTTGGCTGCTCAGCATTCAAACCCCGTCCCACAGGGGAATTCTTTATCTGGGAAGTCTTGGTGGGCAGGAGGCCGTCTCCCATATTAGAGGACGAAAGTGTCAGAGGTCCACTGTCCTGGGCTCCTTCACAGGAGACTGGGATGCATGTCCTCATTTCTAATTGGGAGGGGGCCACAAAAGAGGAGAGGTAGAAGGCGGGTGGCTTCCATTTGTCAGCAAGGCCCATTCCTGAGGTGGCTTCGGTCCCTGAGGAGCAGTGGCATCATTCAGCATCTACTCTGCAGTGGGGGCCCCGTTGGGTGCCGCTTGGGGTTTGGTTTCTAACAAGAAGAATTTATAAAGTGGATCTCTAGGCTTTCTGGATATTCAAGGAACCACCCAACATCCTTTGAACTGATTCCTTCCTTGCTTAAATCAGCCACAAATAGTCCCCTTTGTGGGTGTATACAAGCATCTACCATATACCAATTTCTGCACAAATAGGTAAATCAGACTAAAGTCCTGTGTTCTCATTTTCAGAAAGAAAGGAGGGGAACTGGGCCTGCCTCAGGGAGTGCGGCAAGGGGGACGTAAACAAGGACCATGGATTCTGTGAATCACGGATGATGATTATTCACATTTTACTCAATTCATACAGAAGGCTAAGGCTACTTCCCAGAAGGAGGAGAGGCTGATTTGAAACATGCTGAGATCATGCAGACATTAAAAACAAATAAACAAAATGAAGGGTGGAGCGCATGGATTTTTGTGAGAGCTGGCCCAGAAATGACAAATGAGTCACAGGATGCACCTGGAGCCAACTTGACCTTCAACGCCAATGCTAGGAACAGGTTCCCTGGCGTGCGTGCGCGTGTGGGGGAAGGCCCTGCGGAGAGTGAGCTTCTCGGCCAGCCTGCCAGGGAGGAGCTAGCAGTGGGGTCAGATTTCTTCCTGTCTGTCTTGGTGGTTGGATTTCTGGCCCAGTTTACCCGGGATCCTGAACTTCTCAAAGATCACCTAATTTCTTCCATCATAGGTTTGAAATCCTAGGATTTCCAGCACAGCATCCAATCAGCTGTGGTTTGTGCTGCTTTGTATACAGTCGATAGAATGTCATTTGGGGAGAGTGGGGCAGGGAGGAGTTCCATGGTCTAATTTCCTCTTATTATGTAACTAACATTCATTCAGCGTCTCTTCCCTGCCAGGATTCTTTCTGTCTTTTGTCTTCGAAATGGGCCTCCAAGCAGGGAGGACGAGCTTCGTTTTCGGGCAAGGCCTAAGGACTGGCTAAAGCCACAGAGCTGCGAGGACAAAAACTTTGATCTCAATCCCACCTGCTTTGCTGGAGGCCCACAGGAGGCAGAGTTGTTGCCTTCCAGATATCTGAGTCAAGGAATCCCATATTCTGCTGCGTGGATGGCCTTCCATCCTTCCTCCTATGTCAGATCATTCCTAGCAGGTTATGGGGCCTTGGGTATATATGCGGCATTCTTAAGGTGTCGATTAGGAAGAGTATCAGAAGTGAATGTTTTTCTTTTCATTTTAATCCTGTAATTAAAACACTGGAGGGAGGTAAGAGCCCTTGTAGACCCAATTTCTCAGCATACAGGTTAGAGTGAAGCTTTCTGTGTCTTCTTAGCTTAGTTACTAGGATAAAGCTGTGCTTAGCTGGGAGAATGCTGCCTGAGATAAAAAACTTGAGAGGAGCTCTACGGATCACATTTGCCAAATCCCACCATTAGTCCCAGAGGGGACATGGGCAGGCCAGTGTGAGCAGACTAACGCTCAGTATTAAAGGTAACGATGAAACAAAAACATTTATTGGGCACCTACTGTGTGCTAGTACTATACAACTGTTTAGAAGCATCTTCTGCACAGATCTATGAGTTCCTGCTTTTAGTCAAGGAAACAAACTCTGAGAAAATCAACACCTCAGGCAGCAGGTAGACTTTTTGAAACTCAAACCCACCACTTCCTTCCTCCAAGCCCAAATCCAGATGAGTGGTTCGAGCTACTGCCAGGAGGAGCTACTTTAAAGTTATTATCATTCATTCAATGACCATTTGTAAATGCCAACTTTATGGTGGGTGATGTGCTCCTGAACAAATGAGACCTGGTCTCTGCTCCTATAGTGCAGGAGAAAAAAAAATAACAGCAGATAAACATATTAAGAAATGATACAAAATGTGCTATGATGGAAGAGGACCGAAAGACGTGAGAACGTAGGCCAAGGGGACCTGACTGAAACTAGCAGATCAGGGAAGACTTTCTGGAGGCAGTAGCAGTCAGTGCTAGAGGGAGGAGTGTAGTCTAGGGTAGGTGGAAATGGGAAGGTGGAGAATGAAGGGCATACGTTAAGGCCCTGAGGGAGAAGGAAGGATCTTTAAGTCTGTATTAACTACTCACTGTCGATCCATGGGATAAATGCAGTCTGTAAGTATTTTCTGTAGCTCACCAATTTTTTTTTTGTAAAGAAAGACTTGAGAGGGCTGGGGATATAGCTCAGTGGAATAAGCGCTTGCCTAGCAAGCGCAGGGTCCTGAGTTCGATCCCCAGTACCGCAAAAAAAAAAAAAAAAAAAAAGAAAGACTTGAGCACCAAAGAGCAAATGCTTTGCAAATAGTCTGGCTTGCAGCTCTCCTGGAGAAATCATAAAACCTGGCACCCTTTGGCCCTGAGGGCTTCATATGACAAGGACAATTGCCGCCTCATCAATTTCGGAGGGGTGTGGACAGTCCGCCTGCTCGTTATTGTCATACCACTGAGGCCTCCATTAGCACTGATCATGAGCTTTGCTTTATTGCTTTTCTTACCATGAAGAACTGCTTCTCTGAATTCCAGTCCACAATACAATTAAAGATAAACCAAAGGATCCGTGTGTTTTTCTCACTTTCAGCCTGTGTCATGCAGAAGCTTCACCCCTCTGTGCCTGTGGACATTCAAATCCCCCACCCTTACCTTACTTTGGAGGAAACAGACCACAGACCAGTTGGCTTTGTGCTGTATGACTGCCTAACTATACTGATTTAATTTCCAACTGCAGCTGCTCAGTGAGATTGGGTATGCTTTGTCTGTTTTCAATGCTACCAGCCTGGTAGGCCCAGAGAGCTGAGTATCCAATGGATTTTTAGTCAGAGGCATTTAAAAAAGTCCTAGTTTTCTTCTAAATGTAAGGCTGCACCTGGTTTTAATCACAATTCAATTTATTAAGCATTTATACTATATTAAGCAAAATAGATCTCCAGATCCCCTGCTCTGGAGAGCATATGTTACTCATTCCTTTCTCCGTCAGATAAATTAATCTTGCCATCTCCAAACCACTGTTTTTTATATATTAGCAAGAGAGAAAAAATTAATTTTGAACTTTTCCCAAACATTTACAAACATGTCAAGTAGCACAGGCCTCTCTGGTGTCATGTAAGAGCCCTGGACTGTGACCTAAGAGGCCGGTTTACTTTTCACAATTAATGTGTCCCCAAAGTCAGGGTATAAATCATGTTACATGTTCTGAGAACTTGAGGAACTCCGTGGGGAACTGGCAGTGAATAACTTGGTAAAGCAAAGATACTGAATGTTCTATGCAGGATCATTTATTAATGTATTGTTTTTCCAAGAACACAGTATTGTACAAGGGTTTAATGAAATGCATTTGCACCAGATATGTGGTAGGATTCCTAAAATGTCAGTTTCACGTCAGACTAAGGTCAGTTGTGTTTTACATTTGTGTTTGCTTTTTAGGTGTTGGTGCGTAGTTTTCACCTCGCTTTCTTATCTCTTTTCTCCGTTGTCAGCACAAGTAAGCCCTGCCACAAATAAAACCTTCAGCTCAAACTGTACCAGCAGAGGGTACTCTTTGAACACTTAAGTGGACTTCTCGTCTTTGTCTTTCCCATCCAAAGAAAACAATATCCAAATAATAGACAGATGATATTCAAAAGGCAATTGTGCACAGTGATCATGTTAAAGCATCACTTTGCAGACAACTTCCTTTGTTCTTTGCAACTCTAAGGGACGTTCCTTGTAAATGCTCCCAAAGTTCCTAGTGGTAAATGTATGTGTTTTGAGGGTAGATAAAGAGGGTGACAGTGAAGTGGAATCTGCATCGAGAGTTCCCAAGTATTCACACTGTGTAAGATTTAAGGTTCGAATAGATAGCAATCCCACACGATCTCATCTTGCTGGTGAACAACCATGAACAATTTCTGCAGTAGCAAAAACACATAATAAAAACAAACAGGCATCCCCTGCACATGGTTGATGAGCGAGCGCAGAGGTGTTCAGCTGGATGGGTACACTGGAAAACACTTTGCACTTTGCTGGGCTTGAGAACTAGAGAAACAGCTAGCAGGCTGTTTATTAAAGTAAAATCAGTATCTCCCCATTTTGAAATCATGTTCAGTATTAAAGACACTGTCGCAGACAACTTTGTCACAAATTCTACATAACTTGCATCAGTAGTGTATAATACTGGATTGTACATTTTGTAGTAAAACTTACATCCTTGAATTTTTTTCTTCAATCACTTAAAAATTTTAATCAAAGATTAAAAAAAAGTGCACACAGCAACAACAAAGGACAGAAACATTTGAGGCAGAAAAGCAATAGATTTTGGTCCCAATCCTGGTGTCTTCAGTGTCTCTGTTCAGATGTAACTTTTATTTTATTGCATTTTTTGTTAGTTATCTTTCTATCTCTAATGTGCTTGTGTTGCTTTCTTGAATTCTTAAGCTTAGATATCCGCCATGGGTTATTCGATCAATTTTGTATGTCTGTATGTGTTATCCTGAGCACACACTTCGAAGATATCGATATGCAAAGCAGCAACTATTGTTGGTTTTTATTTATTTATTTATATTTTATTTATTTTTTTTGTCTTTTGTTTTCTGTTTTTTGTGTTTTTCTGTTGTTGAGATGATTAATTGTTTGACCAGTTTCGTATGTCTGTATCTGTGTTCATGTATATACACTTCAAAGATATCAATAGGTAAAGCAACAACCATTGAGTCCATGTCACCTTGTCTGTAAATCAGCTTTGATTGTACTATTTCTTATGCTAATTTGTGTCTGTTTGTTAATATGTTTTTGTGCTTTTATTAAAAAAAAATAGATATCTGCCATGGCTTGGACAGTTTGTGGGTGTCCCCCAAGTTCTCATGTGTTGGAAGCTTGGTCTTTAGTGTGGGGACATTGGCATATGGTGGTATCTTTAACTGGTGGGGCCCAGTGCCAGGCGATTAGGTCACTGGGGACTCTGTCCTTGGAAGGGATTAACGTAGCTATTTTAGGAACCTAGTTGCTTCTCACAAGAGTGGGTCGTTAACAAAAAGCAGAACTGGTCCCTCCTCATGCTCTGACTTCCTGTCTCACTGTACTCTTTGACCTCTTTGCACGGGTGCTCATCACAATGCCATCTTCCTGAGGGTGACACAGAGAAGGGTACCCTCCCTAGAGCTTGGCCTTTCAGCCTCCAAAAATTTGAGCTAAATAGACTCCCTTCTTAACACACTATCCAGCCACAGGTATTTTGTCATAGCAGAGGAAAATGGACTAATACAATATTGTCGATTGTTTTGCTAGATGGTACTGATAGATTGGAATGTAACTTAAGCTTCTTAAACTCTCCTGTCCATCTTATTTTTGTGTCTTTATTGGTTACCCATGAAAGTTTTGGTAAAATGCTTATTTCCTTAAAAACAGTAATTCACTCACTATCTTTTTAGCTACTTTCTCTGACTTCCGTCTCCCAATTTTTGTAATCTTTTGTTCTGTGTTGTCAAGATTATTGACATTTGCTTTCTGCTCTCTAATTATAACTCTAGCATCTTTTCCTGTAATTTTATAAATCAGTAAATGCTGTTTACTTTGGAATTCAAGATTGTTCCTCACGGTGTCAAGCAGTGTACCATTACTGTACTTCCTGTCTTGTGCAGCTTTTAGATTTTCTAGAGTTGCTAACTGCCTTTTTAAAAAGGCTATTTATCTTCATCATGTACTTTACTTTTTCTTCATTCAGGTAGTGGTTTTGTTAATTCGCTTTCAGGAATGTCCTTCTTCTGCAACTACCTGAAGGAAAATTCCTGTCCTCCACTCTTGCCTACTTGCTTACTATGCCTGCTATGCAACGATAGTTTTGTTGGTCACCTCTGCCTGCTTTGCTCCTCACTTCCAGGACTCAAGTTTTTGCCTTCTTTGCTCAGCTCTTTTGCTCTGGGATGTACCCCACAGAAGTCTAAAGAAATTGCACATGAGACAACTTCTCTGATTCTTTGAATGTACGAAAATCAGCACCTACAAGTGTGATCTATGTTTACATTTGCTCAAGAACTGAATTAGGCATAGATAATATAGTTAGAAAGTAACTTTTTCTCAGAATTATAAAGCCATATTCCTTGTTGTTGAGTGTCCAGTGTTACTAATGTGAAGATCAATGCCCTTTGATTCTGAGAGTTTTTTTTTCCCCTGACTTTTTCTTTCAATGAAGATCCTAGATAGAAATCTTTCTACAACCACTTGAGAGTTCTTACCGTCTAAATCCTTAATTCTTCCAGGTACAATATTCTCTTATATTGTTAAAAGGGTCCTGCCCTCCATTCTTCACTTCTGTCTGTTTTACTACTTACTTTGCTGAACTCCAATCAATTATCTCTTATTCCTCCTGATTTGATTTTTTTTCTGTTTTCATTTTATCTTCCATGACATTTTCTAAATATTATATTCTGAATTCTTTGGAAACACTCTATATATGTGTGCTACATATACAGGTAAATGATGTCAAGCTTCCTTCTTAAACTCAGTTTATACTTTTTCAGAATGTTCTGTTCTTTTTTTTTTTTTTTTGCGGTACTGGGGATCGAACTCAGGACCCTGCGCTTGCTAGGCAAGCGCTTATTCCACTGAGCTATATCCCCAGCCCTGAGAATGTTCTGTTCTTGTCTAACAGTAGCAATGAATGCTTGAATCTTTCAAGAATGTTAGAAGTTTTGTCAAAATTTGTGTTCTGCCATGTCAGCTCTGAGATACCATTCAATAAAATCAAATAGATTCAGTAGCACAATAATCTGTCTGGAGAATAAATTCCTACTTTCAAAGGTCTTCATGTGCAATGCTTTAGTTTAACTCTTCACTGTACTTTTTAAATAATATTTAAAACTAGTCCCGAATATTTGGTAAGGTTACAGCATTTCTAACTGCTCCTCCTAAAGAACTCTGGGGTAACTTCTACCTACACAGTAACTCGTGTAAGCTAAAGGAAAAGCTGTAATTCCAAAAATATTAAGGGCAGGACTAAGGTATAGTCAGACTATTTTAATTGTTCTCTACTATTATGTATCTCACTACATTTTAGGTCAGAGAATGTGGCTTGTAACATTCAAAAATGTATCAATTATGGAATTTTACAACAAGATTATGCAGTAAATGTTTGCCAATTGGGAAAGAAAGATAATTATGTTTGAATGTAGGTCACATTTAAGAAACTCTCTTAGGCCTATGGGAACTGTGTCTCCTTAAAACTCACGAGTTTATGATATGAAAGACAATGGGCCTCTCTCATCCTGTGACCCAGTTCCTTTGGTTAGAGGCGTTTCTTGCTTTCTTGGTGGGTGCGCTTAGGTACTTAATTCCTTCTGGGGCAGCTGGGTAAGCTCTGGCAGCTGCTGAGTTGGGGCTTGTTGGTGTGGAGGAAGTCGGGGCATGAAGCTTTCCTAATGAGATGGCTACAGGGTCATTTCTAGGGTTGATGTCACGGGAAGGTACTTCTCCCCACTCCTTCGAAGTGGTTTCATGCTGCCTTTTATGTGGGGAGGCTTTTGCCTCCACACGCTTGTTTCATTTTATACCCCTGGAAATGTGTCAGTGTGTTCAGACTTTCAGTGTTTTGGTTTTTTTTCCTCAGTATTTTTGGTTTTAGCATTACTAAATGCCAAATCTGAAGAATGCCATTTAAAGTGAGATTGAACTCCCCCCACAATGATAGGGTTGGGTGGAAGGATTTGAGAACATTTTGTAGCATTCATGGACTCTCTGCCCTGCCTAATTGACCATTTAAATTGTGGTATTAAAAATACTCTACTTACAAATTTTCCAACCCCTGCCCTGTCCCATCCAACTTTTTTCCTCACTACCAGGAAAAGGCTTTAAGACAATAACTGACTGGAGTGATGGATGACTTTACGAGGTATGCAAGATAGATCTCACTTCTCAATATCCAGAGTGAAATTTTCATTTAGCCTCTGTTATTTAAGTGGTCTGGTGGTTTAACTGGTAATAGAGTTGCAACAATATTACCTTTGAAGAGGAAGTCAGAGAGAGCCGTCTAATTTTTTAAACTAATATATACGCATTTTAATTTTAAAGAGACAGAAAAAAGACAAAAAACAATAAAAATGATACAGAATTTCGAGATGATAGGAAATTAACAATGGTCATTGTATTGCATATTGTTATCTTCAAAGTAGTTGCGTAGATTGCCGGGTAGAGGTGGTATATAAGCTCCAAAAGGTATAACAGACATAGTGCAAGGGAGATGCTCAAAAGGAAAGAATAACTGGGATGGGGGAAAAGAGAAAAGAAGGGAGGGGAGAAAGGGTATGCATATATACATAAGATAGCTCAGATGATTGTACTATTGAGTTTTATTAGTTTATTGAAAGGAACTCTTAGTGCTTATATTGTTTGATCAGTCATCCAAATTTTAAATTGCAATTTTAACTAGACCTTTCTCTTGCCACTAATGGAATATTATACTAACTAGTCAGCTGATAAAGTATTCTGAAGGTAAAATTTATGCCCTGTGTCTTTCATTGTGTTTTTTTCCAACTTTACGGACTTAAGGTACTTCAAGAAACAGCTTTGTGGAGCTACGGATACCATAAATCCTACTGTGCTTTTAGATTATTGGGCATTCTTCAGTACAGACACCGAAACTTGGAAGAAAGTGTGATATACTAAAGATGAATGAGACCGTGAAACAACCTAGCCCTTGAAATAACCCTTGCATGGGTCTCTCCACATACCCTTGGTGTACAGTCTTGATGCTTAGCTAGTTATTTCCCTGCTCCAATTCCCAAGGAGATATTTGTGTGGAACTAGCTTCCTCAGACTAGTTTAATTAAAATCTCTTAAGGGAACACCTCATATCTTTTTCTCCTATGGTATTTCCAATGACATTTGCATGCTGGTTACTGAACACAGCAAAAACTTACAGCAAGCTATAGATGGTTCAGATGTATCTCTTGGCTGGGTCTTACATATTTAGACCACAAAAGAATCTTGAAATAAAAAAATTAAAAAATATGGTTGTTTCCAGCCCTATTTTAACCTGTACAACTGTTCATTTCCACTTCAAAATTCTTTTGAGTGATGCAGGAGTTGGTAAGTGAATTTCTCTGGGTTTTGAGCATTATGTGAATGAGGACTGTATTATGGTAAGATGTAGCACAGTAATCCAGCAGCTGTTTGTCTTTTGGGTGTAGTATGTTTATTTAATGATATTGACTACAATAGATGCCTCTTGTTAAATCTTTAAGGAAAAGATGTAATCTTTAGACCGAGGGCACATGAAGAAAACATTCCTATTATTCTTGACACTCCCCAAGTCTCAAAGCAAAGAGTAGATTTACTTTTTTATGTAAGATTAGCAAGTTTCCCAGACTGATCTCTACTCAAAGATTGTAGTTAGACCTTAACCAAGAGCCTAGAAACACTGTTCTAATCAAACTGAGCATTATCAGATTTGTATTGCAGGGTGAAGAGGATGCAGCATGTATGAGATTTAAAAATATGCCTAATTTCTATGAGATCAGTCAATCGGCAGCCTAATAGATCTACTCCAAAGATTTATGGGAAGGCATTCTTAAATACTAGGAAGAGTGAGGCTCATAAGAGAGAAAGGATTTAGCTGTGTCTTCAATTCTTTTTAAAGCACTAGGGTGACTTATTAAGGTGGGTACATTACAAACAAATGCAAATATTCTTGAGACTTTAGGACTTTGAAAAATAACATCTTTGAGGGTAGATCTAAGAGTCTGCAACACCAAACAGTGGGGAGAATTGCATAAAAAGTATTACAGGAAGAAAATCTAAATCTGGTGAAAGTAAGCTGAGTATTCTGCCTTTTCCTGTTGTGATCACTTTCACTGGTTTGAGATTGTAACTGTGGAATCAGAAGACTTAAGAGCAATGTGTAATACCCAATGTAGCAAGTCATTTTTTAGAAGCAGATGAGTAATTTTTGAATGATTTTTGATTTTTAGAACATCACATTTGGTAATATTACTATAAACTTTTGGACATGTATTGCAGTTCTTAAAAGAGCTACAAATAGTGTGGATACTTTTTTAAAAAAAGGACAGAACCATTATGTGCTGCAGCATTTGGATTTGTTCCATGGTACCTCATAGTCCAGCATCAATCTCTAGGGCCCAGAGACCTGGGACCGAGTCCAGCAAAACAATAGGTCAGGACTGGATGAGGAAGAAGCTGTTGCCTGGCTTGCTGCAATTGGGAACAAGACATGAGAAAACATCATGAGGGTAAATATACTGAGTTTTATTATTAGTAAGGGGTGGCAGGGGAGCAGGGGGAGGGCAGACATTCCCTGACCTCCTGCTCAAAGCCTCCCATATTATTAGCTGTTTTCATACATTATTTCATCCAATCCTCACTAAACCTAAATGTTTTATTATCTTTATTATTATAATAAGGAAACAGAAGAGAGAGGTTAAGAATTGCCCCAAGATTGTAAAATATGTGCACGTTAAAGTATTCAAGTGCTCAAAAACGTGTTTTTAAAAAATACTATGTCACAGTTAGGCATGATTTTGATGACTTGTTATGAGGGACTGCTATAGCTCTCTAACTGTGAGGTCGCCCTAACCATACAATGGTTGTGGGCAACTGACTCCTGTTTTCAAGGGCTCTGAAATGCCAGGATACAGAATTCACAGAACCTTGGCGACCAGAAGTAGTCAAGTGTCTGGGGTCCATTCCAATACACATTTCTTGCGTGCTAGGCACTGAGCTGAGCAGTGTCACTGCAGCAGAAAATAGAGGAATTCCGTTCCTGTCTTCACAAGCTTGCACTTGGAAATTGCAAACCAGTAAAGAGGTAAGGATGTTAAGTTCAAGAAGGGATTAGGGAGTGGGATTGTAGTGTAAGGCAGTACCCAGGTTGCCACAAGAATGAGGTGTGCAAGCTTACTTATGACATGGTTTTTCTCATAGGAGAAACCCAAAGAATAAATAAAGAGCAAAGGAAAGATAACGGGAAGTAGGGAGACAGATCTTTCTCAAAGGGGGAGGGGATCAAAAGCTGGAGAGAGGGGGCGGGGAGGGGGAAGCGGATGAGCAAAGGGATGAAGATGTGTTACGTCCACGCACTAGCTCCACACAGGAAACGCAAGCGCGATGTACTGCAGAGGTGGACGGAAACGAGGGGGACCAAGAGGCGGCTGGAGGGGTCAGGGGGAGGAGAGGGAGTGAAAACAGGACTTAAGATGGGTTATGTTCCACGAGGAATGTACATTATATAGTGCAAACTTATACTAGTAAAAAAATTAAAAAAGAATATGATGTACGGGTAAACTAACTATTTTGGTTGTCTACACAGAGTTCATTAAGCAGTGGGCTGGCCTTACTGCATGGCAAATCCCCAGAGAAATACGCCTGTGTTGTACAGATCATTTATCAGAAAACGATGTCCCTCAACCTTACGTGTACAGACCTCTTGAATTCTTGCTCCTGTAGCTTTTTCTAGTCTTTGGAAGGCTTTGCTAGATTTCACTGGTACCAAGAAGGGACTATTAGAACACTTCAGTAGGGCTGTGCCATCTGTATTTTGGGGTATGGGTAGTTTTCAAGAAAGGGCATGGTGTTTTTCTTTTAAAAAGCCCACAGTGTTTTGATTCAGAGTGTTCTCAAAGGCATACAGATGAGTTTAGAGTGAAATTTGCAGATGATTAATGTAATGATATTTATTTAAAAAGAAACCTATTAAACAATGGTATATAATTTTACAGGTACATACATATGCAAGAAAAGATCTAAGAGGCATGCCAGACCCTAAGGATGAAGCTGGTATTGTAGCTGGTGGTCAGATGGTATTTTTTTTATCTAATTTGTGCAGCAATAGTATTTTAGTTAGAGAATGAACCCACATATTTTATGATAGGAAATAATAGCATAAGAAGAAGTACTTTCAATGGAGACTGAACATCCGTTGTGATATTCAAGTGAGGAATTTCTTACTTGACGTAAAAATGGGATAGCATAGCCCAGCAGTTGACAGCAAAGCCTTTGATTTCAGACCGTGTGGGCTTAAATTCTGCTCTTCCACTCCCCAGTTGTGAGACACTGGATAAATTACCTCATCTATTTGTGTCATTGCTATTTCATCTGTGAATAGGTGTGAAAAAAATACTACCTTCCTACTAAGTTGTTGTGATGATGAAATGATTCAAAACGTGAAAGGTGCTTGGAACAATGCTTGCTTGGTACATAGTAAGACCTCTGTCAATATTAACGAGAATGTTAGGGGAAAGAAATAGGATTGAGCTGGGAGAAATGGGACAAGTGACAACTAACCAGAGATGCTAGTACATTCGGTGCCAGACTGATCCTGCGAATATTGCGTGTCTTGGTGAATCATACTTTTCAATGATCAATTCAGCTCTATAACATTAGGTCATAGCAGGTGGAACATTGCAGTGACTGTTCAATCTACGGCAGGAACTGGATGTTGCGATCTGGGCTGAGATAATCACCTCACTTAGCTTCTCTGTACTGTTCTCTAACTTTAAGTTAGCAACCTCGGCATTAACCATGAGTGATTAGAATTTTTAAATAACTAATAAAGTGACTATGCATTTCAACGGGCATAAAATAACTCCTGTCCGTGGTCCCCCACTCCCTCTTGTGTTTCCATCACTGGCAAATCTGCTTGCATCTGGTTAGTGTTGTGGAAATCCAGACAAGTCAGAGGGAAAACTTATTACCTCTTAGGCTTTGTGTTTGAGCAAAAACACAGAGATGGCTATCACTCCAGGGTGGAGGGATGTAGGAGGAAGATCCAGGCGCGCTGCTTACTTCCCCGAGTTACTGTGAGAGTGTAACGTGGGAAGTACACTTTGGGAAAATGTAAAGCATATTGCAAGCTAGCATTTAGTCTATGGACTTTCTATATTCTGTTAAATGTACCATAAAGAAGATTCTAGATGGCTGCATCCTGAACAAACAATATTCACTGAGTTAATATTTCTCTTTTGGTACCCGTCTCATCTTTGAGTTTACCAACTATTGGGTAATGATTCCATCTTTGGCATTTATTCACTTTTAAATTTAGGACACTGGCAGGACAATTGCTCACCCTTTGGAAGAAGAACAAATAAATATTTAATTGAGATTTCTTCTCCTTTCTCTACTCATTGCTTCCCTACACGTTTCCCATGTGACTCTTAGTGAAGTTCTGATGGCATGAAGGCTGTTCCTCTGCTCAGAACACTCAGAGTCTTCCCTTGGGGTCTTAACTGGATTTTTATTGCCTTGATGTGGGTCATCATTTAGCCCAGAGTATAGGCTTTTTGATAAGTGTACAGAAATCTACAAACTCTAGTCCTAATTCCAGCTCTTTCTCCCCGCTGGCCCATACTCCAGGTATAAAGCCTTCTTGCTCGGTACTTTAGGAAAAGGGTACTTTTGCCACTCTCTGACTTACTATTTGTAAGCCAAGAGCATGAGTTTACATAGTTCTGGCTGTTTGCTTTCTTGAATTTTTCTCATGCATGTGTCAGGAAATTGTTGCATATGCCATCAGAAATTTGAAAATCAATTCTCAAATGAAGAAAGCACTAATATTTTGTACAATTCTAAAACATACTTTAAAAAATACTATTTTATTGAAGCATAGCTGGTATACAATAAAGAATATATTTCCCATACACCATTTAGAACCTAATTCTGAGTAATAAAACTCAGTCAGCTTCCTATGGAAGCTCCTATTTGGTGTCGGCCTCCCTTTCTCCCATTGTCAAAGTGAAGCTTCGGCAGCACATGGTCTTAATTCGCTTCCTTTAATTACTCCCCTTCCAGGGGAGCCCACTCTCAGCTGCTGTCTTAAGACTTCTCATTACTCATGGGAAATTGCTATTTAAGGGTCAATTGCAGTCAAGCCCAGTGGGCATTTTTCTAGTCTTTTCTTACCGGTGCACTTCATGGCATTTGCCATTATTGGTCATTCTGTTTTCGTGACTATTTAAACTGTATCTTTTTTTCTTGATTCCCACCCCAAATGGAAACTTTCTTGGCCTAGTCTTCTGGTGCTCCTCTTACCATTGCCCTGGCAGCGTCGCTGTGCACCCGCCCATCTTGCCCACCGCCCCTTCCCACTCTCCCCGTGTGAACCCGTGCCTTCTACCCAGTAGCGAACTAAACAGAGGCTGAAGAGTTCCAGTGAGTGGGCTCAGTTTAGACCTCTCTTCTGATGTGCAGATGTATATGCAATAACTGCTTATTGGACGCTTCTACCTACATACACCACAGGTGTGTAAAACTTCGTACATTAAAACCTTTCTTCATTATCATCCCATCAAAAACTCTGTTCCCCCCTCTGTCCCCGGGCCTGAGACATATGTCTTCCCTGTAGGAAGCTTACAGTGTTGGCTGGGGAAACAAGATATGAGTGCTTGAAATAATCACCCAACATAATACACCTTATGTCATGTACGTCAGCCTGGTGTAATGAAGCAGAAGCTCAGCTGTAGTAAATGCACAACCTTTGGAGAAGACAACCATGGTGGTTCAGCCATTGGTGACAAGGCAGAGCGGAGAGGTGCAAAGTGTGCTCGGAAAAGCAAGAACCTCAGACTTGGGAAAGAGCCAGCGCTTCATTCCTTCATCTACTCAACAGGTGTTTGCTAAGGTCTCCTTGTGCCATGATCCCTTATTTCTGGAGAAATATAAGTGAGGCAGGGACAGGACTCCTGTTGTCACAGGAGCTTATTCTACCCAGAGGAACCAGACAGTAGCCACAGAAAATATCAGTAGAAATGTATGTTTAGATGAAGATAAATGCGGTCAAGAAATTAATAGAATGCAATGAACTAGAAAGTGATAGAAAGGAAGAGGGACTCAGACATCCAATAAGGTAAACTTCTCGGGGATGTATTATTTGAGCTGTTTGTTGAATGAATAAATGAGGTTCTCTCTCTCTCTTATTCTATAAAGTATTTAACAACCAGATGGAGCCATTCAAAAGGATCTGCAGAGTGGGTGTGAGGCCTGGAGTTTATCAGAATCTCCCCAACACATCTGGAACAAATGTTTTTTATCACTTCCTTTAACATTTTAGATGAGATGCAAACTTACTGAATTTCCCTTTTGCCCCAAATATTGTGTTTGCGTTTGCAATGCAGAGAAATTAGAAAACATTGAGCAAAAAGACCACTGTGGGTGGCATCTGATTTGAAAAATCCTTAGCAATCATTTCCTGTTAACCATTAAGAGCATCCTCGAGTCCTACCCCAGCCGCAACATATTGTCTTCTAAGTGGCACTTCCCATATTTATGCGTGGAACTGGATTAGGATACTGGTCCTGGGAATATAAGACAAAGTCTCATGGAAAATCTTATCTTCCAGGAAGGGGAAACAAATGATACAGACAGATAAACAAAAGTATAATGTCTAAGAATGAGAAATATTATGAATACAATAAAGGGGTGAAGAGGATGGAAAATAATGGAAGCAGTCGGACTTGGGAATAAGCAGGTGTCCTGGAGGAGGTGCTTTGTGAGGGGAGGCCTGAGAGGTGAGAAGGCGCGAGTGACAGGAGGGGAACCTAGGGAAGAAGCCAGCTGCAGAGTAAGCAGCAGGCGGGAGACCCAGAGGCAGAAGGAGCCCAGTGTTCTCAGTGGCGGTGGGGAAGGCAGGTATGGCTGCAGTGGGGCACCGTGAGCAGAGCCTTGCACCCCACAGAAACGAGCTCAATGTGCTCTGTGCAGAGGTGAGCCAGGGAAAGCTCGGAGCAGGTGAGTCACGCAATGGCAGGCAGTCAGCCTTTCGGCAGGGTCACTGATCATAATGTAGACAATGGAAGCAAAGATATTTATATTTTCAGGGTCCTTTTATGTTGCCAAGGCTGGCCTTGAACATGCAACCTTCCTGCTTCAGTTTCCTGAGTAGCTGAGAAGTCAGGCATGCAGCACCATGCAACACCCCGTATAAAAGTATGTCTTGATCTAAATAGTTCCCAACATGTAGAAGAGCATAGATGGCTATGTTTTTGCAAAGCAGTCATGAACCTCTAAGACATGAACAGCAGTGAGCCAGGCACGGTGGCACACCTATAATCCCAGCACTGTGCGAGGCTGAAGCAAAAGGACCAAAAGTTTGAGGCCAGGCCTGGGCATCTTGGTGAACAAGGACAGCCTGTCTCAGAACAGGGAGTTGAAGCTGGGGATGCAACTCAGCCCCCAGGACCAAAGCAAAATGAAACACCCCTCCAAAAACCCTGTGACAGTTTTGACCTTTCAAGAATGTTTCTCATTCCCCAAGAACAATGCTATCCTGAACTTGAATGTGGTTTGTTGTTCTCAAGGTCTGAGAACAAGGTGTGTCTTTGCTGCCAAAGGCTAACAGTCAGCTGGCGAGGAGTGTGGCTTATTCAGAAGAGGGATAAGTTCTCACTTTTCTACTTTTTTTTTCATAAAACATCATTTTTACAAACATGGCATTTAGGCCAGAAAGAGAAGTCCAGTCATTCTATAGACTTCTTCTTTCAAAGGAATTTTTTGCCTCAAGTTTTATCATCCTGAATGAACTGATATCCTCAGAAAATGCATATTCGGTTCTTTTGCTGGAGACGATATTCACAGACAGGTTATGTGCTATGCACCTAGCTTTTCTACAGAAGAAGCAAGTGGATGGATACAAAATTAAGTCCTTTTGTTCAATAAGATATGAAGTAAGAAAGTGAGCTGTGTCATGTTGTTCCAGGTAGAAGCGTACTTAACAAGGTTGCATTTCCTTTTTCTTCTGCCCTGGAAACCCCAAAATTCTCCTTGGGGATTGTGGTTTTTCACATAAAGTAAGTGAAAGAACTAAGACATGTTACCACTGAAGAGCAGCCTGAAGTCACTGGTTCTTGGTTTTCACTGTTTCTGGTTTCGGTTTGAAGATGCTGATTCTTGGAGAGTGCAGAATGCCGAGCAGGGGAATTTCTGCGTGAGGTTTTCAAATGACCCAGCTGGTAGGGAGATAGAAACCTTTTCTTTAGAGAACGTTTTGAGAGGAAGATGAGTTTTGAAATCGTAGCCTGGGAGTTGAGACTTGTCATCATTATTCTGGCTGTGTGGCTTTCAGCAAGTCGCAGAGGCATTCACAGGACAGCAAGGACACGGTGAGTCTGGTGTTTGGTGATTACACAGCATTTAGAGAGGACTACTTATTGCTCACTCTTCTGGCAATCCTTCTTTTTTCTTCTGTGATTTTTCCTTCCTGGGACTCATTCTCTCTGACAAACATACTTCAGTTTTTGGTATCGTCCTTGATTAAAAGAAGTTTGTTTTAATTACTCAATTCCATACAATAAAAATTTAAATGCAGAAGAAATTGCCTATAGAAGATGTTAATAATAAGACAGGTGTGCCATTAAACTTAATCTACCATTGATTGACAAAAAGAGCCAGAAAGACCCTAAGCCCAGGGTTAAAGGAATGGAACAGAGTGTGAAGGATTAAGTCTTTCAGGAGAGCAGGAAAAAACCTCTGAGGAGAAGCAGCAGCTTGGAGGAGAGCTCAGTTACCGCACAGGGGTGAGGCAGCTGAGGAAGCCCGGAGGTAGGGGACAGCTCCTGTGAAAGGCCACACACAGGACAAAGTGGGGCAGGCTGGAAGTCCCGACTGGCACGTACAGCGCGTGTCTGGAAAGCCTGGCAGCAGGCAGCACGTGACTTTCCAGCATTGCTGTCGCCATCAGAGGGTCAAGAACAGGAAGGAAGGGCAAGTCTCCACAGACCTGGGCAAGGGAGAGAGCCATGATAACTGCCCCTGACGGACAAGTTGCAACTAATCAGGACCAGAAATTCTAGAATGAGTAATAAGGTCTCAGAAAGCTTTCCCACCATTACTCCCTTCCCCTACACACACACACACACACACACACACACACACACACATGCACACACACACACACCTCTAGCTGTTTATCAAGGAAAATCTCTAGAATTAGAATACCTGGCATGAGTCCTTCTTCCACCACCTAATGTCTACATGCCCTTGAGTTTACCAATCCTTCTGTAACATGGAGCCATGGATTGTGTAGTGCTCCCCACACTGGTGGCTGTGAGGAAGAAAAGACATCTTGTGGAAGAAGCGTGTGCCACACTGCCTGGCACATAATATACACTCAGAAAACAAGATGAATGAAAATGAAACCAGAAATCCAATGCTGGAGTCCAAACTGAGCTCCCATAGCAGAAGCAAGATGGTTCTACAACAGAGGGGCTCTTCGTTGTGGAACATCTAATGCTGGGTCTCAGAGGGAGGTTGGTTACCTTCTTGTCTCTTCTGCCTGATGAGGGGTTGGTTCTGCAGATATGCACAGAGTGAGATTCAAGGTTTTAGACAGTGAGGGTTCAGGAGAAGGGGATCTTTTGAAGGTAAAAGCAGCCATTCAACCATCTCTAAGAAGATCTGAGGTGAAATTTATACAGAGATAAGGTTGGTTGAAAATGTAAGAAGGATTGACAGAGAGCTCTTTGGAGCGGAGGACCTGAGTAAACAATTGGTTTTGGGTAGCGGGCGGGAGTGCCTGAGAAATTAAATAAAGAAGAAAGAACCTAATTGGCAGTACAAACTACAGACACAAGAGGCAGAGTGAGCCCAGGGCTCAGGGGGAGCTGCTTTTGGGATGCAGGAGACAGTCCTCAAACCGGAGCATGGGGCTGGGAAGAAATAGTGAGGTGGAGAATAGATAGGATGAGGAGGTCTGTCTCGTGGCCTGCGTCTCAGGGAAGCATGAGAAGTCATCGTGGAGAGGGCCAGGGGAAGGCGAAGTGGAGGCCTAAGGGAAAAATGTCAAGTAGTGACTGGAGGCATTTTGTTAGGGAGCCGCCTGGAGATGGATTCCTTATGGTTGTGATTTCTACAAATCTGGAATGTACCTGCCTTGGGCTGGGGGTCAGATGGAAATGGAACATCTTCAGTAACTCATGGTCTGAAATAGCACGACCAGACTCCTCCTCCCCCACTCTGCTGAGGCAAGTGGTTCGGGCCCACTTCCCACAGCCGGCTCTCACCTTGCGCCCGGCAGCCCCACACCCTGTGCAGCCTGCAGATGCAGCTCTGTCCCGTCACCCAGGCCACCGGGAGACCCGTGGCCTCCTTTCAGTTCTCACTTTTAGGGCTCTCTGGAGACTCAACCTCCAGGTTTCTTCCTGAAACTTTCTTCTTCCTCCCTCCACCCCACCCTCCCATTTTACATGGCAGCTTTCTTCTCATTTTGTAGGTCTCATTTTAAAAGTCACAAACTTGGGTTTTCTTGATCAGAAAGTCCCTTTTTAACTCGTGTTTTTACACACGCACTCCAAAGAGGAAATACACTGTTGCTTTGCTCACTTCTTTGCCTACTAGCCTGTCAGCTCCAGGAAAACAGAACTACTATCTGTCAGGGTGGGTAATGGGTGGTGCATTCCGAATAAATGCTGTACAGCAAGGTGGATGAGCACATCAATAACTTCCTGGACTTTGCACCAGCCTTATCATCTTCTCAGAGCTGTCTGTGCACCACTCTGGTGCCTTTTCTTCCCATCCCATGCAAAGTTCTCCCTTGTGGTTCACCTACAGGACTTAGGGTCAGCATCTCTGTGATCCTCTTTGGGAAGCCTCAGTCTTTGTCACATGGAGGCTGCAGCCTTTCAGGCTGACCTGATTTTCCAGCTCTGGGAGAACAGACCTCCCTCTCTTTGCAGGACCGGGGCAAACCAAGTAAAGTGTCCTTCCATGTTGGTTGGTTCCATTTCTCGATGACCTGTCTTTACACTTCCCTCTTCATCTTGGTTGTTCTGTGTAATCACAGTTCTTCTCCTTTCTGGCTTATCCATTTTTGAGAATCTTCCTTTAATGACGCATCCATCATCTCCTTTTAAAAGATTATTCAAAATTCATAATTTTTATTTGTAGCTTCAAATGTCTTCTAAAACATAGCTTTAGTTTTCAAATAAACTCAGTGATCAAGCATAATAAAGGCTGGAAGAATTACCTGATCCCAAGGCCAGTCCTAAAAAAATGGTAGTCATGATCTATTTGGTAAAATGGTTCCTGCTAGTTATCAATTAAGAAAGTGGTTCAGGTAGGCAATGGGGCACTCTTCATAATCTTGTTTTATAAAACTACTTCTCCCAACCCCAAAGTTCACTTATAATGAAGCACTTTGGAAAAACACCTGTTTTAGAGTGTGGACTCTGGAACTAGCTTCATGGATTAAAATCCCAGCATTATTGTGTACTGGTGGAGCAACATTAGTTACAATTTTTCATCTCTTGTGGTGTGGTTTTATTTCTTTTTCATCACCACTGGAGATCAAACTCATGTCCTCATGCCTATTTGGCAAGTGCTGTACAACTGAACCACATCCCCGCTCCTGTGCAATGGTTTCCTATCTGAAAACTGGTGGTAATAATTGTGCTTAAATGGTAGGGCAGTTGTGGTTATTAATGTGAGCTTGTACATGCAGTACTTAGATATGTGTCTGGAACATCACAAGTGTTATTATAATTTATCTGTCAGTTACAGAATGGAATATGATCACAGAACAGGAGAACATAATTAGAGGACAAAAATGTAGTTGGGTATAAAGGCTCCAGACTTTAAGTAGTGTTACATGTAGGACAGAAGACTGGGGGTTTTAGCAGAAATGAAGGAGTGTCAGTAGGACATCAATTCAGACTGATGTCATTTCAGGCAGTTGTCCACAGTAGGGAGCGAAGGTGCTGAACATATGCATATCCCTTGAGCTAAGACTACCACTAATCTTTATATTTTCTGCTCTTGAAATCCAGCCTGCTTTCTGAGGAACATTCTTACTCTTCTCTCTCAGGGTTGGAATCTTTCTTGAACTTCTCTCCCCATTGACTCCCTAGTTCTCTTATTTGATTAAGACCCTACATGGCAGAAGTTTCTGAGAACTCTAGCAGTGGAAAAGATGGGACTTGGGTTGGCAGTGAAATCCATCCCATGCTACCAAGGCAAAGAGTGTTTTCACTGATGTTTAAAATTTTCCTATGTCCCTTGGATTGTACCTCTTTCTATAATTATGAATCAGAAATCCAGGTTATTGTACAAGGCTACAATTAGGCCACATTTATGTTTTTGGAATTTTTGCTCCATGATAATTATTCTGGGACCTTGGATACCTTCAACATTGGTCTGGCTGCCATCCTCCAAACCTACCTGGGAAAGACTATAGTTTTCTCTTCTGAAAATCTACTTATGCCTTCTACTGTAGTGCATCCTATAGTGAGATCTTACCTATTTCTGAAGCTCTCTCACATACAGAATGTCTCCATGAGTATGCCGGTGGATTTTGAAATGCTGAGTGGTATCTCATGGTTCTGGACTCCTCTTAGATGTTTTTGTTTAGATCAGTGTTTCTCAATGTCACCTGGGAAACCATGGTAAAATTCACACCATCATTGTGGAAGTGTACACATGTGATGAGCTGCCAGATGATGTCGGCCCCATAGATCCCTGTGCTACACTCATGACACTTAGCTCATTTTATCCTGTTTCCCAGTTAGATTTATGGCATTTCTCCCACTAGTCTTGAGCTTACTTGAGGGTAGCATCAGCACATTTCTACATGGTTATATCCTCCCCAAATGCCTGGCACACTGTCTTGCATCTTGTTGATGACCGGGAAATACCTGTGGAATTCATGGTTGATGCTTTCCAAGTTCTACCTTTCATCGGACTGGACTTAGGTACAGAGCCTGGTTTGTTCTAACTTTCCCACTATTGACCTTGTGTCTCACCACCACTAAAATATGTCACCTCCAACCTGGACCCCGTCTGTCACATGAAAGAATCTCCTTTGTACTAAAATGTTGATAATGTTAAATGTCATCCTTCTCAAGAATATTTTCACAGAAACAAGAGCCCCTGAGAGAGCAGGTCACTTCGTGGCGTGTGTACTGCACCCCACTCCTTCAAATGCTTTTCATGTTCCCTGGAAGTTCCTATCGTATCACCTTGCAGAACGGCAAAGCTTTCCTGGTTATATCTGAATCCAGAGGGTTCCCACTACTTAGAAGTTTCATATCTAAATGTCTTTATTATGTAGCTATCAGCACTGTATATGCATGTGTAACTTGCTAGCTGCCTTGGCTTCTGATTAACCACTTACCCTATCTGATACACTGAAGGTGGGAGTGCATTTTGATTCGGGTTCACCTTTTCCTCCTAGGACTTCTGTGAATATTCTGGCTCTAGTTCTCTCTGCAAATCCACCTGGTATCACATGATAGTCTCAGTTTTCGAAAAGGAAAAAAAAAAATCCTTCCTACTCCTTTCCAAAGGGACTGTCCTGTCTGCCCGTCCTTGCTTTGTTCAGGGCCTGGCTGTAGTCTGCTGCGGTGGAGGTAGCTGCTTTTGAGAATTGGAGATTCCTGTTGTCATTGCATCGCTGGCTCTAGAGAGGGACAAAACTGTTCATTTTATGCAAAAGGTCACTTATTTAAATTTTCTTTTTCATCTGAACTGTTGCTTTCTGCAGAGATCTTTTGCACCCACTGAGACTCTCTTACATCCAGCCGTCTGTCTACTTTGTTCTCCACCCTCTGATCTGCTCCGTAACACGTCTCTGTCACAGTCCGGATATGTAAAGGAGCTAGGCCCTCATGAAGGGACTCCGGAACCTTTCAAACTTACATGGTAAACACATACTGGAACAGAGGGTTCTCGCCGGGTCCCTGAACTCAACCTGCAAATCCAGTCACTGCTGTTTGCCTAGTTGCACCCTGACCAGATGAGGCCATCTGCTTGAATAAATTATAGCTTTGGGAGCTACTTCGTCACCGTAGCCCCATGTGGCCTCCTTGTAGGCACAGTGTTTTCAGATGTAGTTCTTTCCCAGGCTCCTTAGAACCTCTGCCTTGAACCACAGACCTCCTCAGCCCCATGTGGTGAATTGTGAGATGCACTGTGCCAGTGCACTGCCATGGGTTGGGACAGAGGGGGCGCTAAGGCTTTCTTCTTAAAGACTCCTTGCATCTCCTTAATCCTCCCTCTAGTGCCAGTCTTAGCACTCTGCTCACCTTAGTAACTATTTGCCCTCGTGCACGCATTTTCTGTTTGGGAGTGGATGGGCCAACATCCTACCTCACTCCCTTTCATAGAGAAGCACGAGGCTCCCCCTCAAAGCCAGTGAAAGGGCCATCTTTCAAAAGGACATTGTTCAGGCTGTGGCCATAGGTTCATCTGAAACCCTAGAAAAATTGCAGGAGGAGAGTACTTCACAACACGTTGGAGAGAGTCCAACTTAAGCTAATTATTAAAGGTCTGGAGCAATAGCTATCATGTAAGCTATTTCTGAAATTAACTTAATGCAGACATAGAGGTCATCTGACGTGCTGAGGTATAAGGACAGGTGGCATATGGGCCCACATTTGCCTTCAATTTCCTCTAGCAGTTAAGGGGCATTGCAGGTGCTTATCTAATCACGGCATTTGGACCAGTACGTTTTGCACATTCAGGACTTTGTAATGAGATGCAATGTTTATGTTCCATACTCTTCCGCACAGACTGCAAAAATACCCTTTCTCAGCCTGTCTAATGATTGCAAGTGTCAACAGTCAAAGCTAAAGACAAAGAAGTAGGTTGATTGGGCAGTAACCCTGCTGCTTGGCACAAAAGGTCTCTTCGGGGGTGGGGGGGAGAAAAAGGATTAAGCAATCATGTGAACTTCAGTCAGACTAAGGGAGGCCTGGGTAGCTTGGCTATTCCAAAATAACAATTTTTGACTGGGTTGGTAGTCAGTGTTGAATGTGGAGCAGGGACAAGGAGGTTGTGGTGGATGCGATCAGGATCAAACCTGACTCGCCGAGCCCTCCTGTGAGTGCTGCAAGCCACGTGAACACTAGGTAATCACACTGTAACTTAAATTCTGTTCATTGACATTTAGGAAATGCCCAGTACAGGTTGGCTTTAGGTAGTCAAAAACAAAGGGATGTGAGAACTGACTGTAACAGTTCTCTACGTGACTCTTGATTCTGTGCATCACGGTGTGTCAAGAGCCTCATTACTGACCCCAGCTTCCCAGCATAGCCCACCACAGAAGGGGCTGCAGAAGCCCCCTGAGAATGCGTTACATAGACAGGTTTGGGAGCGTCAGTGTCAGAGTCTCATTTGATATATCTAGGGAGGGATATGGGAATTGGTATTTTTTTTTCAAAAAGCTTCAATGGTAGCTTTTAAAAACTGTATTTGTTTTTGTGTTTATTTCATCACGTTAGACAATCTGCTCTTGAGCCAGTTAAGGCTGCAAGTGTTAGGCTAAAATAGTTTCCTAGTGTTACAGTTTTGTCTGCCTGGCCTTCCTGTGTTATGGTGCGTTGTGTATGTTTATCGTTCTCCCCAGGCGGCTGAAACCTGGGATGCTCCTCAGGGGTGCAGCCTCCTGTGTCACGGCAGAGTGGTGCCCAGGGCCCGTTGGTGAGCTGCGAGTGTTGGAGACCGTGTCTTTGGAGCACGCTGTCCCATGTTTATTTCGAGACAACCTGGGGCTGCTTGGCTCATTGTGTTTCTTCAATATCTCTTGTTAATATCTAGCCAGCTGGCAGTGGGATAAAACAAAGGTCAGAAGTCTAATTATTTTTTAAAAGTGGGCTTTTGTGTCTTGCCAAAGACTTGTGAGAGATCTAGTTTGAGCCCAATTCTTTACACTGCTATTTTTCCCTCCACTTTTTCTCCTGTCCAAGTGCACAGCATGGCACGGATGCAATCTGTTCCTCTCATTTGTCACATCCAGAAACCCACCCTCTCTGCCTCACATGACTGTGCAGTCACTCGGGTTTGACCTCAGGGAGGGTCTTGTTTACAGCTGAGTGAACCTGGGACTCTCTCTTCTGGCTTCAAGCTCAATAAGGGACAAGAAAAACCTGCAGAACTCGTCCAGCCATTTCAGACTACAAACAAGCAATCCCGAGGGAATAGGGGTGGCTATTACCTGATGACTGCAATTAAAGTCTTCTGTCCCAAGGTTGTCAACACATCAGGCTGAACAGGGGCCTGAGAATGTTGCTCATTTCCCAGGAGGGTTTGCCAGTTAACGCCATCCAGGGAGCTTGCTTAATGCAAGATGCAACAGGGTTTCAGTCAATGTGGCTTGCTTTATCAGAACATGTTTTTCACACACCCGTACATACATCTGCATGCAAAGACACACACAGTTGTTAATAACTCAGTGTAGAAATAGTGGGGAGAGAATGTTATGGCTATAGCAGAGGAAAAATCTTTTCAAAGGCAATTCATTCATTCTGGGAAAGAAGGGGGCCAACATTTGGGAAATAAATGAGAAAAATAATTTAGCCAACAAATATGGGGAGTGGCTGTAATGTCATATGATATCATTTTTACACCTACAGTGCAGAGCTGTAGTATTTTATTTCTAATGTTTTGCTGTGGTAATTTGGGAGACACAAAAGAAATATACAATATTGTTATCCTCTAATATTTGGAGAGAAAAGACACTGAATGTGAATGTTACTGAATAAATCAACAAGTTACACATCTAAGAAAACAATAAAGACCTCAAGGAAATGTGATGGAGATGACCGCCTTTAAATGAATTCAGAGAATAGTCTCCTTGAGGTAGGATGCAATGGCCAGGAGGAGGTAGTGTTTGACTCAGGTCAGGAAGGACTGACTGGATAGCAGAGTGAGGTGAAGGCCATGCCAAGTTTATGGCTGAGCCAACAAAGTCAGGGAAGGGCAGGTCTGTCTGGGGAGTGGATTCCTTGGGGTGTGCTTGGCCTCAGTGGCAGGGGCTCAGGGGAACTACATGTGAGAAACTGAATCCTATCATGGTAGAAGCTGTGGGCTTAGGTTCAAATTCCAGGTCTTCCACTTCTGATCTGTAATTCAGAGAAAGTAGTTTCCCCTGGAGAATTAATTTCCTTTTCTATAAACTGGGGCAATAAAACTGTTTGATGCCTGAGTTATTCTGAGGATAAAAAGAAATAATCCATGTTAAACACTCTATGCAATGGTTAGTCATAGTAAAGTACCTGAGAAACAATAGCTATTAAATTATGGCGGATCCTGAATGCTCAAAGGGAATTATTATTTTCCAGACATGTTCATACTCATCTTTTCTAGGCATTTGCTAGTGACCTAAACATCTCTTCTGAGACTATTGCCTCTTTCTTCTCCTATCCCCAGCCTACACTTCACTGTGCTCACTGTGAAGAGCTGCTCCTTGAGCTCACAGAATACGCTGATGCCTTGCTTACCAAGTAAATGCCTTGACTCAGGATTCTGGGATTCTGATCTGAGTGATCTGACTGATGTGGCTCTGTGCCTTTGGCCAGGGTGTTTGCATCTCTAACAGGACTTTTGATGCCAGTACAGGGAAAAAAAATCAACATCACCACACATCCACCTTCCTTTCCCAGAAAAGCAAACTTCTAAGTATAAACACTACATTGAATTGGGTACTTTATTACATGCATGATAAGGCTTGATTAAAAAATTTTCAGATAAATGAATAATAATAAATTAGAGTGGGAGTATTCAAAGGAAATCACAAAGTATCCTCTTAAAGAAAAGATTTGTTGATGAATACAGTAAAGCCCGGAGGGTTGACATGACACATGGCGGTCACTTGGAGCAGGTCTCCCTAGGAAAACTGGAGGACTCTTTGTACATCACATGAGTCCTATTTGTTGATTTATAGAAGTATTAGCTGCTTTTCTTCCCTTAATTAGTGCAAAGAGTAATACTCGTTAGTGGGTCCAGAAAGAATTATACCAAGTAGAGATTATGCATGGAGCATTTATTATGCAAAGTGCCACTTTCATAAATAGAAAGAGCCTAGAGACTGTGTCTGCTCCCAGGGACAGTCAGTGTGTCTAAATTACCAGGGACATCTCCCACCAGCTGACGTAGATGGACTGCTCCTTTGATAGGACTGTGATGGCCATTTGATGGCCGTGAAATATCATTTAGGAGAGGGATTCATGTCTTTTTATTGTTGATCTTTAACCCGCGTGGAGCATGAACCTCTGAGGGGCCCGCTCCCATGTCGTGCCCACAGAAAGCTGCTTTTGCTCAGCCTGGGCCAACTGGTTGCTGACGGCCAGGGCCCACGTGTGCTGACTGCTGCTGCATTTCCCAGCACTGCCAGCGGGGCATTTTCTTCCTCTCTGTGCCTCCTAAGCCATCTTCCGGGCAGCTGTTTATGCTCCTCCACCAGGCTGACTTCGCTGGCTCAGGGCTGCATGTGTCACTCCCTCTGCCCAGCATCCGGGCCGGCTCCAATCTGATTTCCAAGGCAATTGCAGTGTGGTGACACGGGGGACATTCTCCTGAGTGGCCTCTCTGTCTGTGCTGGGTTTGTTAGGAGGGACTTGGAGAAAATCCTTTGGGAAGCTTGTCAGATGGTCTGATGAGAGCAGCAGGGGGCTATTTCCCACAGTCTGGTTGTCATTTTCATGATTCTGTTTTGCTGTTGGGATTCTACTCGAAGAAGTCTCTTAAGACACTGGCCTTGTACAGTGAGGGCTCAGAGCAGGAAGCCATGCTCCTCTGGCAGCTTCTTTATTTGCTCTGGAGCTAAGGGAGGCTGGTGGCCTCCCAGTGCTCCTCAATCAACCCCAGCCCCGCTCTCTGACCTCTGGTCTCCCTTGCTGTCTCTGCTCCCCAGAGGCAGCCAGATTTTGCTTTTCTGAGTGTGTGAGTCTTGGTGAGGTCCTGATGATAATGGGGTTTCTAAAGACCCTAAGCAGTAGCAATGACCAGTATGTGGTTAAAAATGCTCAATGACACTGACCAGGCCTGAGGGCTGGGAAACAAAACTTCACAGTAACTATTAGTGAGTATTTGAGTATGTACTCAGTATCAAGCCTAAAGATGAGAAGTTTACACAGACTATATTATTTGATTTTCACTACAATCTAAGGAATAGATTTTTACCAGTATTTCCATTTCACAGATGTTTCAACAGAACATTGAGGCTCTGAAATTTTGACTAAACAATTCACCTGAAGCTATGAACTCAGTGGCAGAATCAGCATTTGGTCCCCAGGGCTGTTGAACCCCAGAGCATAAACCTTTAAACATTGTGTTACGCTGGTTTAGATCTGGTGTCTGGGGACTATTGCCAGCCTTGAGAATAAATTGTCTCGATATAAATAAAGGACAAACATGAGTAGGTCAGGTTTATGGACACATTCCTTTGAGCTGCGAAGGATAAGAAGTTAACCTCTTGACTCTGATAGGAAACAGAAGCTGTGTTATGAAAGTTCTCGGGAAATTTTAGGTATCTAGACACCTGTTTAGCTATTCTGGGATTCTGTGTGGGGTAAGGGAATATAGGGAGGGTGAGGTCACTATTGCAGAAACCATTTCCTGAGAGCTCGACTTCAGGAAATGTTGAAGCATTAAAAATACCCATTGTGTGGGAGCCGTGGTCAAACCATGACTCACATTTAGCAATTGTGTCCATAGGTCACAAAGGATTTGGGGAACACAGGGGATATTCATACGAGATTATTTTTGTGGGTGGATGGTTCATTATAAAATTGCTAGTAGGTTGAGAAGCATGGTCACATTTCAAGAGGAGTGACATTTCAGAGTCTCTGTGGAAATTGTGAGGCCTGACTTATCTATTCATGCATGGATTTACAAACACCAGTTGTCTACCTACTAAGTGCAAGATTGCTGGAGGAACAGAGCAGGGTCCTGGCCCTTTAGAGCAGTGCTATGAATTGGTAGCAATGTGACAGGCTGCTTTTAAGTGTTTTCCTGCCTTTGCCTCCAGAGAGCTTTGACAAAAGGAAACTAGCCTTTAAAGCAAGATATTTTGCTTTACTTTCTGGCACAAAGAAATTCTAAAATCTAGGCCTGATAACTCCCAGGCCTTCTGTCGAGCATGAGAGGATGATCAGGAGTGGCTTGGACTGATTTGGGTAACTTTTTGGTCATTCTAGAATGAGCCAGTGTGGATGGAAAAGAAATTGTTAATTGAATGTTCATGTTCTTTGAAATGTACTGGAGGATTATTTTGGTTTAATATTTTAAAATTAGATTAACTTACTAAAGAAGACACTAATGTATATGTACACTAAAAATATAATAATATGTTCACATATGAAGCCATCACCCAAGTACCAGAATAGTATTCATTTCTCACATTTCCCTGTACATCTTCCTCTGCCCTAAGCCCCTATTCCTCCCCTCCTCTCTCTCTGGGGGAGTCACTCTGTTGAAGTTTGTACTTATTAGGCAGAGTGTGGATATTTCAAATCTGTCAACTGGTGTGGGACACTGTGATGGGGAAATCTATGGTATTCACAGACAGACAGCTTAGTGTCTTGGAGTTATTTCACTGTGGGTGATAGACCCAGGTGTCTGGGGCTCTGTTTGCCACCAAACGGGAACATAACCTATGTATAGGTTAAGTGCAAAGCTATGCTGCTTTATCCAAGGGATTTGAGCACCTGGATTTTGATGTCTGGAGGGGATCCTGGTGCAAATTCTCTATGGAAACCATGGGGGAACTATAGATGGATATCATAGATAACCAGAGATGCTCTTAAAAAACAATCATTCTTGAGTAGCTACTACTCAGTATTCTTAGCTAGGTTTTTTGGAAATGATCAGTTCAATACTGCATTTAATACCTCATGATCAAACTAACATTTGGAAGACAGAAAGTTTTAGACAACAAAAAGCACAACAGAAAATGTTATTGCCCATCAAATCTTTTCACAAGTCACCATTTTAAAAGTTATTGTCATGCTTGATTTTTTGTACTCTAGTGACAGAAGAGGACAAAGGAAAAGGTAAGTAGATTTGGCTACATATTGCAATGCAAATACGTGTGTGACAACAATGGCAGAATAGCTTAGGTCAGCAGATGGAAAAGAATTACAACCCACGTGACAAATGACTCGTCTTGGGAAACTCCCAGGATTGCTGATCACAGTGGGCCTGCTCTTCCCAATCCATAGGCTGTGGGAGGGACAGCGGACAGAGGACAGAGGGACAGGTGAAAGCAGGACTGCAGTCTTGGAGATCTGCCTATGCTTAGGGAGAAGGGGCTGTCCCAACATGCACCCAGCTCTGCTGAGACTCTGGGGACTGGAGCATTGAAATGGTTACAGGGTGTGGCAGGGCGAGGTGACCCAGAAGGTGCGTCTCGTCCAGAAGATAGAGACTGAAGAGACACTGAGAACAGACATTGCCCTGGTGTGGAAAGAATGGGAAAGATGCCCTAGAAAATCAACCACTGTGACTGGACCTGCTTTCCTTGGCAAAGAAGACAAAGACAGGTTCTCCCAGAGGGCCCCTGGTAAATGGAAAATGTCCATGCAGGGAAACAGGATCCAGTGGCCAGGTGGATTCTTCTCAGCTATGAGTTCTTTGCATGATAGTAACAGAGGAGGGCAACACGGGACCTCAGATGGAAACATCTCTGAAGTGTTCGTGGACCTTTATATTAAGCATTCATTTACTATGTGCAAAACAGATACAAATAAGCAATTCACACAGCCAGGATGCCAAACAGCAAAGGAACAGAAGCTGGGACTCACCTTCCCAAGTAACCGAGAACATGCAGTTGAAGCAGCGCTTAGAGAAAAGGACTGTGTACATGGCAGATCAGCCTCCTCCCCTGCTTGTAAGCTTCCTGCTGGCAGGGAATTTGGTCAGTTTTGTGGACTACTTGCCTGTGTTCAGAAGAGTGGCTTTTGATAGTATACTCCATAAATATTTGTTCACTGTAAAAGATAACATCCAGCAGTTCACTGTTTGATAAAAGTTTGAGAACTCAAATGCTGCGCATGGCATAATAAATTCCTTTATTATTCTGGCAAAATATTATGGTGATGTATTAATATGCATATGCAAATGCTCTTGAAAATTTATTCAGTACATGCTCTTGAAAATTTATTCTCAGAAAGTAATTGAATGTTAAAACAAAACTGCGGGGGGAGGGAGAAAAGGAAGAAGGGAATAATTATACATGTATGTATGTATGTGCAGGATGGCTAACATAGTTGTACTACTGACTTCTGTCACTTTATTGTAAGGAACAGTTAATGATTAGTTGTTTGATCAGTCTTGCATGTCTATATCTGTTTTCCTGAGTATACGCTTCAAAGTTATCAATATGTAATACAACAGCCACTGTTAATTCCCTGTCACCTTGTCTGTAATTCGGTTTTGATTGTACTATTCTGGTGCTACTTTGTAAGTGGCTGTCTGTTTGTTAATATGTTTTTGTTTTTCTACTTTTTAAAATAAAAACGAAATAAAAAAAGCTGTGTGAAGTCACGTAAAGGTAGATACTATGGTCTTAAAGTTTTGGTGCAACTTCCACATTCGTATATAGAAATTTTTACTCCCAAGTGATGGTACAGTATTAGGACATGGAGTCATCTATGGGAGGTGGATAGGTCAGGAGTGTAGCTCTCGTGGGCGGGATTGAAGGCCCAGAAAGATCTTTACCTCTTTACCATGTAAGGAAATAAGAAGGCCTTTTCTACAAACTAGAAAGAGATTCCAGACACTGAATCTGCAGAAGTCTTGACCTTATACTTCCCAGTCTCTAGAATTACGAGAAATACATTTCTAACATGTATAAGCCACTCACTCTATGACCTTCTACTAATTCTATTATAGCAGCCTGAGTGGGCTAGAGAAATAGTAAAAATCAAAACAACCACAAAAAGGAGAGCTTAATAAACTACATGTCATACACTCTTTTAATGATATGATACATAATCATGAACCGGTGCTTATTAGCTAAATAATTGCTGAAAAGACTACAGAAATGCAGAGAAACACTGTCCATCATGTTAAGTGAGTAAAGCAGAGCACAGTGACTTCTCTGCTGTCTCCAGTGCCCCTTTACTGAAGTGACTCCTCCTGCTGTTTTGGCATCTTGCTTCTGTGAGGAGCTGTAGACCCTTGGTACGGCTACCAGGGTTACCCCGATGCCCCCCACTGCTAAGTGTGTGGTCCCACTGCGTTGATAACACACAGCGCTCCCTGTTTAGACCCTGATATCCCATCATGCCAAAGCCCACCTTATGGTTCCTCTTGCTCCTTGACTTCTCAGCATCTCAGAGAGATTCTGTGTGGAGTCTTACTAATTTAATGAATGAATTCCCCATGGTCCTAGAGCCCAGGAATAGACTAAGGAGACCTGATGGGAAAACATTAGATACTAAGGACGTTCACCTTATGTCTCTCTCTTGTGCTCAAAGCCACCTCACCCCTTCCAACCCTGACTAAACGTCTGTGTGCCACTCTACGTGGTTTCAGATGAGATTTTTTTAGGAGGCTCCTTCATTTCTCGCTCATGCAAATTAGCCTTTTCTCATGCCCAGGCCCGGGCGTGCCTGAATTCTGTGGTGACAAAAATGATATAGGTGCAAATTGGAACCTCTGACACGAAAGCCATTTTTTGTTAAGTGGTGAAATGGCATATGTGCTTTTATTTTTTTATTTATTTTTATTTTTTTATTTTTTGCGGTACTGGGGATAGAACTCAGGACCCTGTGCTTGCTAGGCAAGCACTTATTCCACTGAGGTATATCCCCGGCCCCTATGTGCTTTTATTTTAACAAAGTTTCTATATTACGTACTTACATAGAAAAATAAAATATCAGTTATCGTTGATATCTTCTAATTTCTTAGACAGTTCTTGAGTTATTTGTAGCTTTTAATTTAATTTAAAAATATTAATGTGAGGCATACTTTGAGAACATCCCAAAGTTTATAAAGAAATTTGTCCTATAAATTTGTCTAACAATTTGTTCAATAATTTGGAAACTTATTTTTTAATATGTTTTGTCTGGAGATCTCTCCAGGTCAACCAAGGCAGAGCCTAAAATTGTCTTTGCAGTTATATAATATTCTGTGATACAAATGTCTTGTAGTTGCTTCAACTATTTTCTTATTTTTGTACCATTGACCTATTTCTGTGATTATTTAAAATGCCACAATAAAGATATAGAGATTCTTCTGTTTATGTGTACCTAAGATAGGTAAATGTATATGTACATTTATTTACACATACATACATACATTTTGGTGTTCTTTTCCTTCCAAATGTGATACTGTACTGGTTTTCCTCGTGTGTTTGATACTTAATACATGTTTTAGGAGAGAGAAAGAAATAAAAGGAAAGGAGAAGAAGGAATCCAACTATCCCTCTTTGCAGACAATAACTCTGTACTTAGTAGCGTGAAAGACTTCTAAGTCTAATAAATAAATTCAGCAGAGTAACAGGGCACAAAACAAACACTAGCAAATCAATGGCATTTCCATGCATCACTCATGTTCTAGCTGAGAGAGAAATCAGGAAAATAATTGCAGTCACAATAGCTTAAAAGTAAATCTAGGGACCCATCTAACCAGGGAGATGAAAGAGCCCCACATGGTAAACTATAGAACACCGAAGAAAGAGATTAAAGAACACATTAAAAAAAGAAAGACTTCCCTGTTCTTGTGTTGACGGAATTAACGTTGTTAAAATGGCCAAGGTACCAAAGGGTATATACAGATTCAGTGTAATCACCACCGCCATTCTATTGATGCTCTGCGCAGAACTAGAAAAACAACCCTAACACTCACATGGAAACACAAAGCAGCCAAAGCAGTCCTGAGCAAAAAGAGCGATACTGCATCCATCACAAGAGCATATTTTAAAAGTTACACTAACAAAACAGCGTGGCACCGGCACAAAATAGATCTGCAAACCAGCAGAAGAGAATAAAGGACACAGAAGCAAAACCACACAGCTACAGCTACTGATTCTTTTATTTTAAAAATTAAAAACCTGACAGAATAACAATGAAGACAAACTGATTCTTGACAGAGAGGTCAAAGACATATGCTGAAGAAAAGACAGGCTCTTTAACAAATGACGTTGGAGAAACTGGACACCCATACATAGAAGATGAAATTAGATCCCCATCTCTCACCTTGTGCAAAAGTTAAAATTCAAAATGAATCAAAGCTATAAACATAAGATGTGAAACTTTGAAATTACTATTATAAAACATAGAGAAAACAGCCGAAGTCATAGGCACAGGCAAAGATTTCCCGCATAGGACTCCAATAGCATGCAAGAAATCATACAAAGAGTCAGTGAGTGGACCTACATGAAATTGACAGTTTCTGAACAGCAGAGGAAACAATTGAAAGAGTAAGAGAAAGCCTACAGGATAGGAAAAAAATCTTCCAGCTACTCTTTGACAGAGAATTAATACCTAGAAAATACAAACAACTAGAGAAAGTTAACATCTGGAAAACCAAATAGCTCAATCAGTAAATGGACAAATGAACAGACTGTTCTCAAGAGTACAAATAGCCCACACGCACACACACAAACCCTTCAATGTCTTTAGCTATTAGCGAGATGCACATCAAAACCACACTGAGATTCCTTCTCTCCTCAGTCAACATGGTTATTATGAAGAATATGAAAAGTAACATGAGCTGTTAAAGACATGGGGAGAACAGAATACTTTCACAGTTAGGAAGGTAGTCAGGACAGCCACTGTGGTAATCAGTACAGAGGCTTCTCAAAAAATTATAGAGCTACCATATGTCCCAGACGGACTATACCTTGGTAGGTATCACATGGAATGAAAGGCAGAACACTATAGGAATATCTGTATACTTATGTGGATTGTGATATGTGTGTACAATTCATAACGATCAAGATATGGAGCCGAGCTACATGTCTATCAGTGGGTGAATGGATAAAGAAAATTTTGTATATATGCACAACGGATTATTATTCAGCCATAAAAGAATAAAATTATGTTATTTATGGGAAAATGGATAATATTCATGATGTTGAGTGAAATAAGCCAGATTCTCAGAAAGACAGGTATGGTATGATCTATCTAAATGTGGGCTCTAAAGATAAACAGGACATTAAATTTGAAGGGAGGTTATTATTCGACAAGAGGAAAAATAAGAAACAGGAATATAAGGGAAGGCAATGGGGATAAAGGTGCGACCAAAATATGTTAAATATGTAAAGACCACATTGAAACCTCATAATTTGCAAAATGTAATATTTGTAATATGCACTAATAAAATCCTGTATATATACTAACTTCTCAAAAGAGATGGCAATTTACCACTCTGTAGGTCCTGCTGTATAGACATATCCATTTTCTTACCTCTTCACCACAATGGAACATTTCCTTTCATTTCTGTCAATGTGATAAATGGAAAGTAGAATCTCAGAATTTTAATCAGCATTTCTCCAACTACTTGTTAGATTATGCATATTTTCAGGAGTGCACTGTTCTTTGAATTTCCCTTTCTGGTTACATTGTTCAAATATTTGCTCATTTTCCAATTGGAATATTATCTCTGTTTATTGATTATGAGAACTTTTTATCATGGGCACAACATTGTGCACTTTTTCTTTTAACTTTGTTTCTTGGTGTCATTTATTAGTCATAAATTTAAAAAAAAAATGTATGTAAATACATCTCTTCATTATGATTTCTGGGTACTCTGTTTTGCTTTTAGGTAGACATTCCTCCCTTAAGTTATACAAATTGTTTCCTAAATCTTCTATTTCCTTTGCTTTACTTTTTGCTTTTAAATCTCCAAACGGTGAGGAATACATATATACACATGTCAAATATTATGTAATATTTATAAAATGTATATTTTATAAATATACATTTAAATGTTTTCATCACAGTATATCTACATGATATTTAATTAAAAATATTTTCCATGTATATTACACATCAAAATCTATTCCATATTTTATATATAGAAATATTTTATATAATATTTTAGATATGGTGTGAGGTCAGGGTACAGGTTTATTCCTCCAGACGAGCATTTGGAGCCAACAGAATCATAAAGATTTCACTTTACCAAAACCCTTAAATTCCCTGCTGTGCTCACCGTTCATTACTCTCACCTGGCAAAAGCTAGTGTCTTGATCAGTTCAATTATTCATATTCTACGTTTCTATTCTGGGGCTGCTACAGCTGTTGGACAAACAAGGGTAACAGGTCACAAGCATTTGTATCGTGGAGAATTCATAGCCTCTGACTTCAGCTGTGCTCTCAATGCTGGCCGGAAAGAATCATTCGGATCCCGATCCGTGGCGTTTAGACGCGCAGAAGCGCTCGCTGTCAGAAGGGCCTCTGCCTTTCTTCTCACTCTCCACTCATTGTCCCTCACTTCGCAGAAACAATAAAGGCAAACAGATGGAAATTCCTTTACAGCCTTCAGCCCCTGCCAATCCGTCCACCTTTCCCACTACAGAGCTTTCCCTACTGAAGGAGCGCTAGATTCTCCACGTCCCGTTTCTGCCTGCCTCCCCGGGGTCGTGCCCTTTCAGCCACTTTCCAGTCAGATTCTGTACTGAATGTCCTGGTAGAGCTTCTGGTCATCACTTAAGCATGTTCAAACATCTTTCATCTTAAAAATAACCGCAAATGCTCCATTAATCATATGTTTCCTGTCTGGGTGTAGTTCAGTGGCAGAGTGCGTGTCTGCAACACACACACGGCCCTCACTTTCCTCCCAGCACCAAAAGAGAACCAAAAATATTCTCTTCTACTTACTGTCTTTCTCTCTGCTTTTTCCCAGCTAAGCTACTGAGTTTCCTTCTTCCTACCTGCTCATTCATAACTCTGCAGTCTCTGTTTATTCCTAATCTTCATGCTGAAGTTACTCTGGACCCAGTGGCTTTCAGATAGGAGGTCTTTTTACCTCCTTTTGTCAAAGTCTGGAGACATTTCACCTGGTCACCACTTCAAGAGAGAGTGGCAGATGGAGGTTGGCACTGTCACCAAGTTGGAAGAGATTAGAAGCTTTGCTTGTCATACTGTAGTGTGCAGCAGAGCCCCTAATGCTAAAGTACTTCTCAGTCGCAAATGTCAGTGGTACCACTGTTGAGAAACTTTGCTCTAAACAGAAGTCACCAATGATTTCCTTGTTGCTAGAGTCGAAAGAAATTCTACCTTTTATCTTCTTGATGGCTTTGAACTGCGGGGCACTGTCATGACTCTGACCTGCTAAAACTGTGTTACCCTTCGGCGTTCCTCTCCCCGCTGCTCTCTGTACCCCTTCTTCTGCTCAGTGTCCTCTGTTCATCCACCCATCATCTGTCCCCTCTGCTGCTATGTATCATTCTCATTTGTATAATTTTTAAATGTAAATATGTAAAGTATAAATAGAATGGTTTTCTCAAGAACTTCAGGCTCCTACCTCTCCAGGGATGCGTGGAACCAGCACTAACCCAGCAGCCCAAACCTAGACACTTGGAGGAGATTCTTTGGCCCTTGAACAAGGTTCTACTTCTTATTAGTTCTTTTTTATTAATTTCTCTTGAAACTGTTCCTTATGTCTATTTCTAACCCAGCCACCCGTGTTAGTGCACCAGTCCCCCAGCTGCTTTCTTTACGTTCCCCATTCGATCTGTCTCCTAAGTCATCTTTAGAGTTATCATTCTGAAATCCAAATCAAATTAGACACGGATCTAAAATCTTTCAATGCCTTTCTGTGACAAAGCTCAATTCCAAGATGCCTAAAAAAAAACCCCTTCATGATAATGAACTCATTGAGACCAAGTTCATAGCTTACTTATTTCTCTCAGTACATATAAGGGCAGTAAATAAATGATGAACAAGTTCCTGGAAAAAAAACCCCATCAAATACATGTATTTTCTTAGTGCCAAGAGTTTTAAAATTAATTTTATAACTATTTTTTGTAACGACTGAATACTCGCCTATTGAATCATAAATAAGAATTATACTGAGTGGCATAAAAGGGCAGATTTAAAATTGAAGGAAAAGACTCAACACTTTAAACAAATGCTTAGATGTGAAAATACAGTATTATGCCAATTTTACATCTTGAGAGTTCTGATGCGTATTTGCAAATTGCTTTGGAAAGATGTTTCACATTTTTAAAGCATTTAAAGCTGCAGGTTGAAGTCTCTGAGCATGAAGCACAGTGGAATTTGCAACTAACTTTCAAGTGGTGCAACAGAAAGTGTTATATATGTGGATATAAACACAAGCACAAATAGAGAAAGAGAGGGAAAAGGTCAGCCCAAAGGTGAGCAGTGTTTGCTGTTAGGGAATATAGACCTATTACAGGCATATTGGGTTCTGCAGACAGGCAGAACCAGTAGATTCTACTCTCCCTACATATGCATTTGTGTATGTATATATGACACATACACTTAGGAAAAGATTTGTTATGAAGAAATAACTCGTGCAGTTATGCGGGCTGAGAAGTCCCATGATCTGCAAGGGGGAGACTCAGGAAAGTCCATGGTGTAATTCCAATCCAAGGCTGAAGACTTCAGAACCAGAAGGGCCAATGGGGCTGGCTCCACTCCCAAGGGTGGAAGATCAATGTCCGGCACAAGCAAGTAGGCAGGATGCAGAAAAAGTGCAATCCTTTTTTCCCCTTTTGTCCTATTCATGCTCTTGATGGATTAAAAGGGCCCACCCACCAGTGCAGGACGATATTCTTTATTGTCTCCACTGACTCTGACACTAATCTCAGCTGGAAACAAGTTCACAATACACTTGGAAATAAATTTTAGTCTGGCAACACTTGGCGCAATCAAGTTAATATATAAAATTAATGATAACAATAGATAAGGAGTATATGGCTTTTAAACATGAATTATATCGTACTATACTTCTACATTTCCTAAACTGGTTAAAGATTATCAAAGGAAAGTATGAAGGAGAAGAGCACAAATGGCAATGTTTGAAATCATGGAACATCTTATTGCTTGAGCATTTTAGAACAATCCTTCTGACCCTAGTGTTACAGTAATTTTGGAAAATCTTTGCTGATTTTTTTTTCTTTGCTGATTTAATAGAAATATCTGCATACCATTTCATTTTCTATTTCCATATTTATAAAGTTGAAATTTTCTCCTAGTTACTTTTCTCATTGCTGAGACAAAACACCCAACACCCAAAGTTACAGGAGGAAAGGTTTATTTTACCTGCCAATTTGTAGAGGTTCAATCCATAATCGGCTGCTTCCCAGGCAGGGCAGCTTGGCAGAAGGACCATCACAGAGGAGAAGGGTTCATGGCACCCACAAGACTGCAAAAGCAACAAGAGACCTTAACAATGTCTTTCTGTGCTTTAATCTTATCTAGATTAGGGCAGTGCAAAACCAATCAGTGGACTGATTTAGTAAATCACACACTCTTCATCCCAGCCTCACACACTCTAGATTTAACCACCTCTGAAGCCCTATGACTGCGTGCGGGTTTGGGTGGACCTCAAGATACAAAGCATAACAAGTCTTTTCATATGTTTGTAGGAAATTTCCTTCTTTCATCAGTTGTCCTTACCCATGTTTTGATTGGAGGGTTCATTTCTTAAGAACTTTTGATCTATGTTATATACATTAATATTTTGATATGTAATAACCCTTAAGTATGTTTAATCACATACGAATCTTATACTGCAGAATATAGTAAAGAAAGGCAATGGAAAAGGTATGAACTGGAAGTTGGTAGAGTTTTTTCTTACATGCACATATGTAAGATTTTTACCGTATTTCATATTGGGACAAATACTAAAATTACTACTATGTAATTAAGAAGTCAATCGCAAAAAATGTAAAATCCTAAAACAGTTAAAATACATGTAGATAATTATTAGTTGATCTTGAGATTGAAAAGCACTTTCCATAAAAACAATAGAAGAAAAGAAAACCACTGGCAGTGTGTTTGATTGCATACAAGCTTAGAAAAGATCACATACACACCTAAGCCTTGAAATAGTTAATGGAAAGGGAACTCTTTAAATCAATTAAACTGATAGTGTCACAACTGAGAAATATTAACGTAAAAAGTAGAAAATGGTGAGGAAGAAAACTCAAGACATGGAAGAAGAAATCCAAGTGCCTTAAAAGCGTTTGAGGAGATATTTTAAAACACAGCATGATTATGTTGGTGCGGTTGGCTCATAGCACTTTGTGAGTGAGATTTGACTTTAGTGAATGACAATGCAGAATGCTGTCAGTAATACTTTTAGAAATGCCAACATGATACTCACTGCTCTGCCAGAAAGGAGCAACAGACAGGAGTCTCAGATTTTCCAGGCACACTGGCATTGGTTAGGCTCTTATTAGAGTAATGTGATTGGTGAGTGTCCCCACCCTCAAAAATGTATGCAGAGAAACTAGAGAGGGTCTTTGGAGAAGCACTACTAAAATGATTATGGAGAAAATCAACCCAATAGGAGAAGATTAGGGATATTATATTTATTTAGTCTACAGGGGAAAAGCTCAATTGTGAATAGTTTCCTTAAAATATACAAGTGTTGGAAAAAAAATGATTATCCTGAGGAAAGCTAGATTATTCTATCATTATGATAGACAATAAAGAGGAACATGGTTAAATTGTCCAAAAGACTCTAATTAACCTTAGGTCTTACAAAACTTCAGGAGAGACTAACAAAAAACCAGGGGACCTTGTCTGTGTATATGTTTCTGAGCAATTTAGACAACTGCCTATCTTGTGGTTTAGTTATAGAACAGCAGGTGACGGGCTCTTGATTAAAATTATAGGTTTACAAATTCTTAGAACTGAAAAAGAGTCTCAGTAAAGTTTCTCATTTATATGTTTTGTAGATTTCAGTTGCCACCCACCCACCAATAACATATACAGAATAAAGTACAGGATATGAAGCTCTGAAGGTCAGACTTCATCATGGTCAAGCAACTGGCATTTTTATAAGTGTCTGCTCAGACCCTGTGAACACATCTGAGTTAGGATATGAAAAACAAAATCGGGCAGTAAATTACAGCAGAGAAGTGCAGTACTGTGACTCTTCAGTTTATTGCAGGTTAAAGATGAAATTAAATTGCTGTGTGTATGTTTTACTGGGGAGAGAACCCACTGCTTTCATATTAAGACATTTAAATATCTTCAGATATTTAAATTTCTCTTTAATTTAAGATAGGATCTCACCAAACCAAAAAGTTTCCCACGATAAGCTTAAACTCAGAATCTTCCCATTTCAGCCTCCCAGAGTGGTGGGATTACAGGCATGTGCCATCATGCCTGGCTTAAAACCAGTCTTCTATTCCAAGAAAAATGTGTGTAGATGCATGCACCTATCCATGATATCCAGATCCCCAGACTTATGGTATGTGTGTGAAATTACAAGTTATCCTTCCTTTTTAAAAATTAACTAAGTTTATTGGTACATTTTAGGTATACATGATGATCACATACATCATAAGGAATTTGTACCTGTACATGGTATAACTTGATTCTTTTTTCCCATCCTCCACCTCTCCCTTCAACCCCTTTTCCCCTTCTTACTTACAAAAGCTTCGTTTCCATTTTTTCCTTCTCATCTCATGTTTTACTTTTGATTTCCTTCCTTTCTTCTTCCTGCCTCCTAAGTTCCCCTTCTCATTGGAATATTTTCTTCCTATTCCACAAAATCTATTATACATTGTGGTCCTTATTTACACTTTTGGTGTGTGTCTGATTTATTTTTCTTAAGAGCATGGTCTCAAGGTGCATCTGTCTAGCTATATATGTCTCAAGGTTATTCTTATTTATGGCAGAGTAGTACTCCGTTGTATTAAAAAAGCATCTCTTTTTTATTCATTCATCAATTGATGGGCATTTGGGCTATTCCAAGATTTAGGTATTACACACTGTGCTGCTATAAACATGGGTGTGCATATGTTGCTGTGGTTTGATGCTCTTAATTTTTTCTGGAACAGTTATCTTTCTTATGTTTGTATATACAAGGAAAATTTCCCTTTCATACCTGTTAGCCTTATGATATTAAAAATGTGATTAATTTTTCCAAGTTTTGTTCCTCATTTATAAAGTAAGGATAAAATCTGCATGAAATATTATGGTGTAAATCAATGAAGTAAGAAAGATTAATTTTAAAAAGAAAAAGAAAAATAGAAAAAAAGTTATGGTTTATGTCCTCTGAAGGCCTCATACAGTCACAGATGTAGGTTCTACAGTGTATGATATTCATGGTCTAAAGCTGTGATTATGAGTGTGAGCGTTACACCCACTCTAGGCTAGGTAGCTTGCATGCAATATAAGGGACATAAAATCTTCTCTCCTTCTCCTCCATTTCTGCTTTTGCTACATTTGGTATCTCCTGTCACCATGAACTGTTGCCCTCTGCCACACCACCCTGCCTTGGAGCCAGCTGAGTATGGACTGAAACCTCCACAAACCGTGAGCTAAATAAACCTTTCCCTCTTTCATTTGAGCATTGGGTATTTTGTCTCAGCAACGAGAGAAAAGCAATTAAGACAGAAAGGAAGAAAGAAGAGAAGGAAGAAAGAAATAAAAGAAAATCTGACACTACAGAAAAATGTTTTTCCAATTGCAACTTTTGATCCACTATAGGAATTTGGTAATTAAATGATTGCATGGATCCTAACGGAATGTTCATTGTATTCACTGCTTTATTCTCAATTAATTAGTTATTTATTTTTCCTGGTGCTGTGGCTCAAACAAAGGACCTCATGAGTGTGAAGCAAATGCTGTAGTCCTGTACTTGTTGCCACTCAACACGTTGCCATCAGTTTGCTTTAAACATTGAACCTGCCATCAAGTAGAAAAAGAAAACTGTCTTAAGACACTTTTCTTCTCAATCCTGAGAGAAAATACCCAATGCCCAAAATTAAGGAAGGAAATGTTTATTTAGCTCACAGTTTGTGGAGGTTTCAGTCCATAATCAGCTGGCTCCACGGCAGGGTGGCATATGGCACAGGGGCAACAGTTCAAGGCAACAGAAGACAGCAAAAGCAACTAGAGCAAAAGCGGGGGAAGAGCAAGGCTCATTTCCTCCCTTATCTTGTAAGCAGGCACGCGCCCCCTCCCAGGGGAGTGTAGCATTCAGGTAGTCTCCATGTCCTCCTCTTGCACAGGATGAGGATGATTACAATGTAAGGACCCTGGCTCTCTGCTGAGTGGCTTAGTTAAACTTCCAAACTTTTCAAGTTGACACAATGTATGAACCATTACAAACACTTTCATGCTTACTATCTGGTGCTCTTCAGTGACTCCTGTAGATACGAGACTTCTGCTCTCATCCTGCCTTGACCCAGAGACCCTCCTTGTGAAAGTCCATTGTGGTGTCAGCTTGAATAAGAAACACCTAATGACTTGGTTTAGCACAGTTCTAGGTATGTTTGGATGACTGACTTACTGAAGAGGAAGATCCACCATGAATGTAGTAGCACCAACCAATAGTCTTGTGGAATGGACAAAAAAGGAGAGGGCAAAAGTCTTGCTTTTGCTTCTTTGCAAGAGCCTTGACAATCTTCACCTTTGCCTTTGGACCTCAGTCTCCAGGCTTCTGGCACAGACTCTTTAGCTTTCCTATACAGACTCGCAGCAGACCTTACAGTGAGCTCCAGGTCTATGACTTTAGAGTGGGTCCTCAGGCTCTCCAAATGTGCAGATGGCCCTTTTGTATTCACTGACCCTCATTCTGCAAGTGGCCATTGTAAGCTTTACTTTGCAAAATAAAATATATATGTATATCTCTATATAGTTAATGTATATATGTGTGGGCATGCATATGTGTGTGTGTGTATATATATATATATATATATATATATATATAAAACAATCTTATACATAACACATATTTAATGTTATGTCTCTGTGTAATGTTAAATCTCTTCCTCTGGTGAACCCAAACCGATACACTCCTTTAGCCTCCTTCGAATTACAGATCACCTGGCAATAAAATTCCTCAGCCTTGATGATCTGCAAGCATCTTACTCACATTCCCACAATTAAAAGATACTTTTGCTGGTTATAAAATCCCAGATGAACAATTCTCTGCCTTTAGCACCTCAAAGATATTGTTCCCTGTCCCTCTGGCCTACTTTGCTTTTCCTGAAAAGTCAGCAAACCTCCCCAACATCGTTCCCCTGTGTGGAAATGTGGCCTCTTCACTTGTTGCATATTAAATTTTCTCTTTATATTGGATTTTCAGAAACTTGATTGTGATGTACCTCAGTATTGTTTTGCTTGTGTTCATTCTGATTGATAGTTATTGAATTTCTTGAATCTGGGGTGAGTATTTCTTATTAAATTTGAAAGTTGCTTGACCATTAGCTCTTACAATATTTTCTCTTACTCTTTTATCTGAGACTTTAATTGCTTTATATTATTTAATTGGATTCCTTTGGATATTTATTACTCTCCTCGAGGAGCTGAGCTGGTACTAAATTATACCTTTAATTACATGGAAAGAATCTGTGTTCAAACACCTTCCCAAAGTGCTTCACAGACTTTTTGACCATGTCACTAGTGAACTGTGGGTAGTTAGGCTGTACTTTTACCCCAGAATACAAATCTGATCTCTCCCTGGAATCCAACCATCACAGGAATGCAAGAGACTATGTCATTATATTCTTTGTTTCCAGCTTCTCTTCTGTTTGATTTCAGTGGAATTTGGAGGTTGGCGCAGAAAGGAGTCTTGTGAGGCTGAGAAATTTGCTTTCAATGTGAGACTTTCTCAGACTCAGTCATTCCTGCCAGCGATCATGGTGGAATAAGGAACGGTTGACTTCTCTAGGCAAAGCATCTCAGACTGTACCAACCCGATTACTCTATATGCAGACTAGGGGAACTTACCTGAACGGGGACAGATTTCTTGTCTTTAAAATTCAACTCATCAAGGCTTCCTAGCATCTACCACTGGATGCTAGTTTCACAAAAATTATCTTTAAAAAATAATGTCCAGGTTTTTCTCACTGTTACCATAGATGTAGAGACCTTTTGTGCCTTTTTATGTTTTAAGAAGCAGAGTTCTATTATGTTATGATAGCCTGCTGTCAAATCTGAGTTGATTGCATTGTGAGTGAGTATGTAGCAGTGCTAAATCTTTAACTTTTGTTATATTTTCTTAATGTATTTGGGAGTATTTTCAGCAGGTTGCAAGGCTTCAAAGTGGCAATGAAAGTCCTTACCTTAGAGAATTGAGTTTTTTAAACATTAGAAAATCTACAGTAGGTAATTGTTTTAGTTAATTTTCTCACTACTGAGACAAAATAACTGACATCCTAAGTTAAAGGAGAGAAGGTTTATTTGGACCAGAGTTTGTAGAGATTCCAGCCCATTAATCAGCTGGCTCTGAGGCAGGGTGGCACATGGCAGAAGGGCCACCACTCGTGGTGGCAGAAAAGAGCAAAAGCGGCAAGTGAGGAGATGAGAGCACGAGACAAGGCTTTTCCTGTCCCTTTTATCTTATCCAGGCTGCCAGGATCAGGGTGGTGCCAAACCAAGCTGTGGACTGATGTAGTAATCGCACATCCTTCATCCCAGCATCACACACTCTAGATTCAGCCACCTCTATAAAAGCCCTATGACCTCCTAAGGATTTGGGGGGACATCTAGACACAAACGCTAATAATAATATTACGGAGGACATCATTGAATGAAGGGAATCACTTACGATGTCCTTAGAAGGATTTCTTAAAACAGGAACTGATGGGTTAAGATCATACACATTCTAAAGTCTTGATAGATACACGAGCAACATATCCTTTACAAGAACAGTACTGATGTGTGTACTGAGCAGCACTGAAGAAATACCTGTTCTTCACACTCTACCCAGTTAACTAAATCACTTAAAGGCAAGTGTAACGAATTGAGTGCTTCCTTGAACACTTCTTTTTTCTGACTAGCGAGGCTGAGCGTAAGGTTCCCATTCAACACCCCTCCGCAAGAGGATTTCTGCCTCATTACCTCTCTAACCTCTTCATGCTCCACTTTTCCTCGTCCTCTCAGTGCTGCAGATACATGGACTTTATTTTATTTCTCAGATGTGCAAAACTCTTCTGCTTTGAAAAGATTACCTGTGTTCTTTCCTCTGCCTACTGTGTTCTATCCCAAAGTCTTCTCATTGTTGGATCCTTACTATGGTTGCAGTGTGAGTTCCCATGGCACCTCCTGAAAGGTCTTCCCTTAGTTTCCGCGCTGAAGCAACCCCATCTCTTTCATTACATTACTAGTAAATCTCTGCAGTTATCCTGCTCAGCTGTTTATCTTTTCTGAGAGAAGCTGTCTATTTTATTCTCTACTGTGTCTCCAAACTTAGAAGAGTGCCTGCCACGTGATAGGTAGTACATTCAGTGAGTAAATGATTAGGTTTATTGAAAGTTTTGTTTATGTTTCAGGAATTCTTTGGACTACATTGTCTGCCCTCAAAATCTGTACGTTGAGATCCTAGTTGCAGTGTGGTGATGTTCGTTGGTAGGACTTTGGAGAGGTAACCAGGAGAACGAAGAGGAGGAGGCCCCATGACAGGACCAATATCCTTACAAGAAGATAGAGAGAAGCTGCTGTTCCTTCCCACCCACGGGAGTGTAGGAACTGAGCGCCCTGCCACTCTGACCCCACACTGCTACCTGCAAAATGGAAAGAAAATGAATGTCTGTTGTTTAAGTTACTTCATCCATAGTATTTTGCTATGGCAGCTCTAGCAAACAGAGACAAGGAACATACACACATATATATTTTCCACTTCCTTTTTTAGTGGAGACTTCATCTTTCCTCCTCTTTTGCATGATAATTGCTCTTTTAATTTGTCAGAGGGAGTTTTACACAATTGATGAGTGAAGTCCATCCCAGGGTCACAGTTACTTATGCATCATTTCCCAGGAAATCATATTAGTCTATACCAGGAAATGATAGATGGGGATGTACCCTCTTTTATCTACAGATGAATTTGGTGCTATTTAGTGTGGATGTAATCTTATTCATTAAAATTTGACACTCACACAAAAACTGAGGATCTGAGGTCAACAGATTTGCTGGTTTCAAAGCATCTGCTCTCTGTGTGGCTCTTCCAGTTGCTCCTTCCTAGCTGCAGTGTTCTGGGAGAATAGGTCATTGCTTCTTGTTTTCCCAGTGCTGTCTGCATAAGTTTATCACATGGGTTTTACTTGTCTTTTGTTTTCCCTCCAGAGAATGCATCCTTTTTCTCTCTCTCTCCTTTTTTCTTTTTTTTTTTTAAACCAAATTGAACTCCACCAAACTCCACCTCATGTGTCATCTCCTTTTGAGAATCCTTTTAAAGGTCTTTTAGAGCTCCAGCCAACTAATCTTTTTCCTCCTAAAGAACTGGGTCCAGAGTTTACAGGCCAGTGTATTGTGGAGACTTCTGTCAGGAAGATGGAGATGAGGTTGTGTGGCTATGTTACTGGAGCACTTAATCTACAAAATAGGACAGATTTTGTTGGACGGGTCTTCGCCTAAAAATAAGTACATTAAGTTATTGTGCTTTTCAAATTGTAATGTGGTTGGTTGCTTATTTATGTTACTCTGAAGATAGTTAAAGAGCACTGTGTTCATAGCACATACCTTGGGTGCACAATAAATCTCTGCGGAGTAAATGAGAGAAAGGAAGGAAAGGGAAATCATGAGAAACGGCTGTAAAAATGGAGAGGTATAAGCAAATAGGAAGAGAACTATACTCAGTGAAGTGAATAATGCCAGTAACTATTATGGATAAATCTCCCACGCTCAATGTGTCAACACAGCAGAGATTTACATCTTGCTCACTCCCCAGTTCAATGTAGAACGGCAAGGTAGAGTCTGCTCCACAGTTGTTTGGGGGCCACTTTCTTCCGTCTACTGGCTCTGCCACTTCCTAGGTGTCCCCAGCCCTCTCCATTCAGCAGGGAAGAAGAACAGGAGTCCCAGGTAGAAGCTTCCTAGAGCTCAGCACTGAACATGGCAGCTGTCACTTTTGCCCAGTTTCTCTTGGCAAAGTCTCTGTCACAGGCACCACCCACTCACAAAAGGGGCTGAAAACTGTCTTCTAGCTCTGTGCCTGGGGAGGAGAGGAGGATATGGGTAGAGATGAGCACTAGCAGTTGTTAGGGTTGCATCACAAGAGGAGAAGAATGCAGTCAAGAGGACACTTCCTGGAGAGGACAGCATTTTCTACAATGGCACGCAGGTTCATTTTCTCAACAGACATTTGCTGTCCTGTGCAAACCCATAAACTGTCCTAAATGAATATAATTGTGTGTCAGTGTAGGAGGGAAAAATGTGATTGGCTACACTCCAAGACACACCAGAACACTGTGGCAGGTGTGCGTGAGCGCACCAGCCCTTGGCCAGGGTGAGGTTACTGGCATGAGTGTCGTTATTTTAAAGCCCAAGGTACAATTATCAGTCTCCTGAAAACAATTCTATCCTAGGTTAGTTTTAATTACTCCGAGTCTCTTTCTCAGTAGCTGCAATTATGTCCTTCACAATAAGCCCACTGGACATTTCTCAGAGTTCTGGAGAGTGGCTTCTTATCAGAGTAGGTGGGAAGTAGCAGCAAGGACGGGGAGGTAGAGATCTTACGCGTAAGGAAGTGCTGTTAAAGTACTGTGTGAAACAAAGACATTGACAAGGCAAGAGTCCGTGGTTAGCGCAGCGCCATCATCACCATTATTTTAGTTTGTGTTTTGCAGTTGAATTGCTTACGGAGTTGAAATACCAGTAATGGCACTTGCCTAAGAGAAGTTAATTCATGAGACCTTTTCATTATTAAGGGATTTACAGACAAGCTGTTTTCCTGGTGATGCAAAACAGGAAGGTAAGTCCCTTTCAAAATTTTATTTGCTCTATGAGTCCGGGTTCAAGGGAGATTTCCAGTAAAGTGGATACTTTGCTTATTGTTGTAACTTTGCATTTGTTCCCGGGCCTGAATTCTTGTTGTCCCATGGTGGTTTGCTGTACACATTAAAAATATCTGGAATTAGATTGAGGCTTCCAAGTTGAGACCACTTGGAGAAACCACCAAAGGGCTTGGGGAAAAAAAAAAAAACCTGCCCTTTCATCCGCAGAAGCAAGAGGCGTCTCAACCCAAGCCACAGTCCTTAAACAGGCCCTCACTTCTCCCATGACAGCTCCGGAAGTATCTAGTGCATGGTGTCACTCTGCATCTATTGCAAGGTCCCCAGCATTTCACAGTTGCTGTCATGACTTTGACTCCCCAGGCAGGGTGCACGATCCTGCTCACTGCCTTGGAGCGTGGATATACTTAGCTCAGCAGCGATGCTTGAATTTGGCAGAGCAGACTGTCATGACTTGGTTTCTATCTGTTTTTTCTCTTAGGATACGAGTTATTTTGGCTGGCACCAAGGAATGAATAGGAAGCAGGTATAGTGAGAATAAGAAAGGGCTATGAATAGTTTTTATGGTTCTTAAATTTTCCTTATGTTTGAGGAAATTGCAAGTGTATTTAGGAATGGAAAAAAATTCAAAATTACACATTTATTTATGTGTACTGTCAACTAATAATTACGCTAGCCAAAGAAAGGGAGCATAAAACAAAAACTAGAAATTCCATTTGCCTCCGGCTATTCTGCTTCTAGGTTTCTTCCCCAAAGAGCTAAAGACATCATATCACAGTGATCCACGCACACCCCATGTTTACAGCAGCACGACTCCCAACAGCTTAACCTTGGAAACAACCTATGTGTGCCTCAACAGATGAGTGGATAAGAAGAGCGGTATTTACACATAATGGCGCACTACCCTGCCATAAAGATAAACTTGAGTCATTTGTAGGAAAATGGGTGCCCCTTGAGACCTTAACGTTAAGTGAAATAAATCACACGAGCTTAAATATAGCACAGCTTCTTTCATATGGGAGACCCTAGGAACAAAGAAAGAGCAAAATGAAAGGTAGTTAAGAGGAAGTAGGGAGACGGAGCTTTTTTAAATGGGAAAGGGGGTCAAGAGAGGAGGGGAGGTGGGGGGACGGGGTGAAGGGAGGACTTAGGGTGTGCTGGGTACGGGCCCCGCCCCCACACAAGGAATGTAAGCATTATGGGCTGCAAACATGTACTAATAAAAATAAAAAACAGAATTAAAACAAGGGTTGGAGAATAACAGATATTCTTAACAGCTGCTCAGAGTTGATTTCACTTTGAAAAGCCGAAGCTCACAGGAGAACTTCAAAGGAAGTGGGTGTTGGATTCGTTGAGCCCTTGGAAACACAGTGACCTCTCAATGAAGGACAGCCTTTTTTAAATTTTAAAAGTATAAGAACAAAAACGTATTAACAAACAGACAGCCACTAGCAAAGTAGCACAAGAATAGTACAATCAAAACTGATTTACAGACAAGGTGACAGGGAATTAACAATGGTTGTTGTATTACATATGGATAACTGCGAAATGTGTAGTCAGGAAAACAAATATAGACATGAAGACTGATCAAACAACTAATCATTAACTGTTCCTTACAATAAAGTGACAGAAGTCAGTAGTACAACTATGTTAGCAGTCCTGCACATACATACATACACATATACATAATTATCCCTTTCCTCTTTTTCTTTTTTCCCTCATTCCAGTTTCTCTTTACTTTTGAGCAGTTTCCTTTCATACTTCCTAATTTATATTCACACTTTCAGGTTCTTACACTAGTGATATAATACGTTGCTTACACATGCACATCTGATTTATTTCACTTATGAGTATGGTCTCTAATTGTGACCATTTGCCTATAAAAACCTCAAGTTTGTCTTTCTTTATAGCTGGGTGATATTCCATTATATAAAAATGCCACAGGTTTTTAATCCAGTCCTCAGTGGATAGACATTTGTGTTGCTTCCATGATATAGCTATTACAAATTGTGCTGCTGTAGACATGGGTGCACATATATTGCTGTGATATGATGTTTTCAGATCTTCTGGGAAAATACCCAGAAGGGGAATAGTTGGGTTGAATGGGACCTCTAGACCTAGTTTGCTGAGGAATCTCCAAACTGATTTCCACAGTGCTTTCACCAGGATGCCTTCCCACCAGCAATGGAGAAGAGTTCCTATTTCTCCATAGTCTTGCCAGCATTTGTTATTGGTTGCTTTCTTAATGCTAGCCATTCTTACTGGGGTGAGATGAAATCTCAGTGTTGTTTTAATTTGCATTTCTCAAATGACTAATTATGTGGAACATTTTCTTATGTATTTATTTGCCATTTGTATTTCTTTATGTGAGAATTGTGTATTCATCTCAGATGCTCATTTTAGGACTGGGTCTTTGAATTTGGCGAGGTTCATGTTTTTGTTTTTTTAATTTTGAAGACAAAGAAATTAAGATATATAAACCAGAATAACACAAAACCAATAAAGGAAATACAAAATTATAGAGAAGATAGTAGGGAATTAGCACTGGATGCTGTATTACATAATGTTATCTTCTCATTTGTTATTCTTTATATGTTCTAGACAGAAGACCTTTGTTGGAGGGACAGCCAGCTAGGGTATTTTTCCAATTTGTGGGTTTTCTTTTTACTCTGCTGGTGATTTCTTTAGATTTGCAAAAAATTTTCAGTAAGATGAGGTCCCAGTTGTTGATTCTTTGAAGTATTTCCCTTGTGGCTTGATTTTTGTTCATGGACTCTCTACCTAGTCCTATGTCTTCAAGATTTTTACCTATCTTCTCTTCCAATAGATTTAGTGTTTCTGTTTTAATGTTGAGATCTGTGATCCATTTTGACTTGAGTTTGGTGCATGATGATAGACCTGGGTCTATTTTCGGTCTTTGGCAAGTGGCAACCAATTTTTCCAGCACCATTTATTAAAGAGGCTCTCTTTCTTCCAGTGAACTTGTTTGGGCCCTTTCTCAAAGATTAGATGGCTGAGTGTATTTGTGGTTGTGTCTGTGTCTGTGTCTTCCTATCTGTTCCATTGTTCCTAGGTCTGTTTTTTAGCCAGTACTAGGTTGATTTTATTCTAATAGCTTTGTAGCATAATTTCAGGTCAGGAATTGTGATTCCACCTGACTTGTCTTTGTTGCCTAGATTGCTTTTGCTATTCTGGGACTCTTCTGGTTCCAGATGAACATAAAGAATGTTTTCTCTCGATCTGTGAAGTATGCTAATGGTAGTTTAATGGGAGTTACATTGAATCTGTACAATTTTGGTAGTATGGCCATTTTCATAATTTTGTTCTTCCTGTCCTTGAACAAGGAATATTTTTCCATCTATTGAAATCCTCTTTGATCTCTTTTTCAGAGTACTGTAGTTTTCATTGAATAGATCTTTTACTTCTTTTGTTAGATTGATTCCAAATACTTCAATTTCTTGGGTGCTATTGTGAAAGGTATGGTTTCCTTAATTAATCTCTCAGTCTGTTGTTTGTGTCCTGGAATGCTACTGATTTTTGGGTGTTGACTTTGTATCTAGCCATACTACTGAATTTGTCAATTAATTCAAGGAGTTTTCTTATGGAGTTTTTGGGGTCTTCCATATCCTCTGCAAATAGTGATAGTTTTACTTCTTCCTTTCCTATACTTATTTCTTTTATTTCTCTCTCTTGTCTAATTGCTCTGGCTAATGGTTCCAGAACTATGTTGAATGGAAATACTTCAAAGAATCAACAACTGGGACCTGATCTTACTGAAAATTTTTTTGCATTTCTAAAGAAATCACCAGCAGAGTAAAAATAAAAACACAAATTGGGAAAAAATCCTAGCTGACTGTCCCTCCAACAAAGGTCTTCTATCTAGAACATGTAAAGAATAACAAATGAAAAGATAACATTATGCAACAAATGAGAAGATAACATTTTTTGTAAGGTTTTCTATGTGAAATGAACAGTGGACATCCTTTTATTGTTCCTGACTCTAATGTGAAAGCTTTTAGTTTTTGTCCATTTAGTATGATGTTGGTTGTTGATTTGTCATAGATGGCTTTGATCAGATTGAGGTAAAGGCCATCTATTTCTATTTTCTCTAGGCTTTTTAACATGAATGTATGTTGTACTTTGTCAAAAGCTTTTTCTGCATCTATTGAGATGTTCATGTGGTTTTTGTCTTTGGCTCTATTGATATGGTGTATTACATTAATTGATTTGTGAATATTGAACCATCCCTGCATTCCTGGAATGAATCCAACCTGGTTGTGGTGTATAATTTTCTTTATGATTTGCTGCATTCTATTTGTTAATGTTTTATTGAGTATCTTTGCATCTATGTTCGTTAAGGAGATTGGCCTATAGTTCTCTTTCTTGGTTGGGTCTGTCTCAGGTTTTGGTATCAGTGTAATACTTGCCTCCAGAAATGAGTTAGGAAGAATTGCTTCCTTTTCAATTTCATTGGAGTTTGAGGAGTGTTGGCATTAAATCTTCTGTGAATATTTTATAGAATTCTGCTGTGAATCCATCATGGCCTGGGCTTTTCTTTGTTGGTAAGTTTTTAATTACATTTTCAATCTCATGAATCGATATTGGGTTGTTCAGGATTTTTGTATCTTCCTGATTCAACTTTGGTAATTCATACATATCTGGGAATCTGTCCATTTCTTCTGAGTTTTCTATCCTATAGGAGTAAAGATTTGCAAAGTAGGTATTAATGAGTTTTTGAATTTCTGTAGGATCTGTAGTGATTTCATATTTTTCATTCCTTATTGCATGAATTTGAGTTCTTTATTTTTTTGATAAGGTTGGCTAGGGGTTTATCAATTTTATTTATTCTTTCAAAGAACAAACTTTGATTTATTTATTTTTTCTAGGGTTTTCTTTGTCTCCATTGCATTAATTTCTGCCATGATCTTTATGATCGCCTCCCTTCTTTGGGCTTTGTACTTGACTTGTTCTTCTTTTTCTAAAAGTTTGAGGTGTAGAATTAGGCTATTTATTTGCTCTCTCTCTATTTTTCTTATGTGTGAGTTCACCACTATAAATTTCCCTCTGAGAACTTCTTCCATTGCATCCCAGATTCTGATAGCTTGTATTTGCATTTTTGTTTGTTTCTAGGCATTTTTTAATTGCTTCTTTAATTTCTTCTGTGACCCATTGGTTGTTCAGGAGGTTGTTGTCTAATTTCCTAATGTTTCTGTTGATTTTGGAGTTCCTTTTGTCATTAATTCCAATTTCATTGCCCTGTGGTCAGATAATATGTATGGGATAATTTCAATTGTTTTGCATTTAGGTAGGTATGTTCTATGGGCTAGAGTATAGTCTATTTTTGAGAAAGTCCCATGTATAGCTGGGAAAAATGTGTATTTTGATGTTGTGGGGTAGAATACTCTGTATACATCTACCAAGTTCATTTGTTTGCAGATTTGGTTCAGGTCTGTTATTTCTTTGCTGATTTTTTTGTCTAGTTGACCTGTTTCTTTGCATCAAAGGAGTGTTTATTTCCTCTATTACAATAGTGTTATTGATTATTTGGATATTCATATCTCTTAAGATTTGTTATACAGTTTGGTGCTCCAATATTTGGTGCATGCAGGTTTAGGATTGTTATCTCTTCCTCTTGCAGTTTTCTCCTAACTATATGTAGTGACCTTCTTTATCTCTTCTGATTGTTCCCAGTTTGAAGTTTATGTTGTCTGCAAACATAATAGCTACCCATGCTTTTTTCTGGGAACTTGTTGCATGGAGAATTGTTTTCCATCCTTTGACTTTCAATCAGTGGATTTCCTTTTGAGTAAAGTGTGTTTCCTGTATACAGCATATTGTGGGATTTTGTTTCTTAATTCTGCTCTGCCAGTCTGTTTCTTTTGACTGGTAAATTGAAGCCATTTACATTAATGGTTATAACTGATATATATTGGGTTATCCTTGTCATGCTATTTACTTGCTGCTGGTTTTCTACTTTTGCTATCTGTTTAATTGCTTGCTCTGCTTGAGGGTTCCTTTGTATTGTTCTTGAGATTATGGTCTCTGTTTTCTCTGTCTAGAATATCTTTTAGTACTTTTTGTAAGGTTGGTTTGGCACTCATGTTCTTCAGTTGTTCTTTGTTGTGGAAATATTGTATTTCTCCATTGAATTTTAAGGATAGTTTTTCAGGACACATCAGTCTGGGTTGGAAATTGTTTTGTCCCAGAATCTGTAATATATCGCTCCAAACTCTCCTCAATTGCATGGTTTGTGTTGAGAAGTCTGCTGCAATTCTAATGGGCTTCCCTCTTTAGGTGATCTGTTTCCTTTCTCTAGCAGCTTTTAATATTGTGTTCTTTTGCTGGATATCTGGGATCTTGACTATTATATGTCTGGGTGTGGTTTTATTTTGGTTATGGCTAGTTGGAGTTTTATATGCGTCATTTATCTGCACATCAGAATCTTTTTCCATGCTTGAGAAAGTTTCTGCTATTATTTCCTCAAATATTCCTTTTATGTCATTTGTGTTGCCTCCTGCTGTTTCACTGACTCCTATCACTTGGACATTATTTCTCTTTGCCTCATCTTGCAGCTGTTGGATTGATTTTTCCTGGATCCTTGATGACTTTAAGAGATCCTTCCCTTCATGATTGCTAGCTGCCATGCTGTCTTCAAGATCTGAAATTCTATCTTTGGCTTCATTCAAGTTGTTTTGCAAACTCTTGATGGAAGTTTTGATTTCCTGGAACTCTCTTAGAAGTTGATTCATGTGTTCTATTTAATTCCTAAATTACTCATATAACTTTTCCATCTCTTGCCTATGTTCATCTATTTTTTTATCTGTTTCTTCTGTAGATGTGCGGATCATTTCTTTCATTATTATTGTCATTTCATTTTTTGCCTGGGAGATTATTTCTGGTCTGATCTCTTCTATGGCCTGATGGAGTTGTTTCTTTACTTCAGATGCAATTATTTCAGAGATTTCAGGTATGTGGCTTCCAAGTTCTCCTATGTCAGTGTCTCCTAAACTTGTTCAGAGTGGAGTTGAGTTTTGAGACTACATTTTGCTCCTGTGTCTTGTCATTTTGGATGTCAGATGAAAAGTGCTGAGCTACCAGCTACGTAGGCAGCCCACCAAAAGACTCTAGGGACCCTAGTTTACCTGGATATCAAACTTATCCCATGATGGTAGCAGGCTGTGGACCACTGGACCCAAGATCACCAGGCAATTGCTGGCATGCACAGCTCAGACCACAACTGCAGTGGTGGGGGAATGCTGGCCTTCGGTACCAGGGTCTCTAGGCCATGGATCGAAAGCATGTGGGCCTCAGCCATGGAACCAGTGGTGGCTAGAAAGGGGCCACTGTTCCAGGATCCTCCGGTAGCTGGCCAGGGGACAGCAGGCCTCACCTCCCAATGTAGAGGACCACAGAGTCTAGGGCTGCTTCCACGCCACTGGTCTCACCCGCCAACAGAGATGGGCCACTCAGGTGCTGCTTCCCTGAGCGGAGCTTTTTCCCTATCCCCAAGGAGCAGGGCAGAATGCACACTCAGCCCTCACCTGCCCAGAGTTCCACAGAGACGGGCTGCTTAGATGCTGCTTCTCAGGCCAAATTCTTTCCCTGTCCCAAAGGAGCAGGGTGGAGCACAGGCTCAGGCCTCACCCAGTGAGAATTCCACAGAGATGGGCCCGCTCAGATCCGGAGAGCCATTTTGAATGATTGGACATTCACTGTGTGCCAGACATTGTTCTTATATCTCTACGACCCAAAACAGCATAACATAATGGAGGCGTTACAATTCCCATTCTACAGATGAAAAACTGAGGCAGATTGATAGCTCTTGTCTCAATGTGTAAAGTAACTCTAAAGTCAGAATTCAAACCCAGTGAAATGGAATAAGAACACCACTGGATAAGCTCTTTCAAACTCTGTTGACTGCTGAACAACTCGGCTTATGAGTCTTTGTATCTCTCCACCTGGCCTTTTTCGACTGTCTCCACCTCCAGGCTATGTTTCTCAAAAAAGAAGGGAATCATCCTTTCTCATGTGACGTTCACAGCTTTTCATCTCTAGTTCAGACAGCAGCTGCTGCTCTGGGTTAAAGGGCGACTTATTCATAGGAGGCCCTTGTGTCTACTGTAGAGGGTGAGGCCCAGTACTTGAAGGCAGTTAGGAGGCTCCCACCCAGGGGCAAAAGAGAAAGTGAAGGGCTGTCTCTCTCCCTCAAATGCCCCAAAGACTCAGTAGGTTGGAAGGGAGGGCTTTCCCGGAGCAAGATGAAGAAACATTTTGACTGAGAAGAGTTAAACCACAGGCAACTGCTCCTCTTTTTCTCCTTGCATTTATGCATTTATCGACACTGAGAACATCTGAATTTCTGTATTTCAGGTATTAAGAAATTGAGATTGGCTGGTATTGTGGATGCATGGAGCAGATGAAACCTGTGACCACTTAGATGTTTCTGCCCTTTGAGCACAGGGAAGAGGGGAAGTGATGTTCCAGGACATGTAACAGGAATTCTTTCAACTTGGACTTCAATCTGCCCCGCAGGAAAATTTTTGAAACTACATGTGTACAAGCAGAAGATGCTTGCTGTGAGGCTATTCCAGTCTTACAGACCCACATTGGCGATGTGCATGGAAACATGTTCATACTGCTGAGAGCTGTCCCATCCTGTGGTAAAAATTGAAAGGTGATATGTTTATCCCAGTATTTTTGTCATAACAAATCAAATTTTCTCTAAAATGTTTTCTAGGGTCTGATTAATGTTCTTTCCAGGTGGTCTTCATTGCTAACATGTAGTAGTCCTCTTAACACAAGTTTCATTTTTTATTAGGAAAAAATAACCAGGAGCTAAATCTGAAAGAAAAATAGGAATGGTAGAAAAATGGGCTAAGGCTTTTGGTACAACACAGGCGGTAGCTATAATGTGAGGTTACATCTAACCCTGTAAGGTCATGGCTCCAATAAGCAAATATGGCAGGAACAACAAACATTGCATGCAAGTGTGTCAGCATTGAGTTTGTGGCCTGTAGAAGTGGCCACTTGGCCTAACTGCAATTTTATTTGCATGTCTGAAATTCTCTAAAGCATGTTTGCATGATTTAGTTTGTAATTTATAGTCACATGACATATGTACGTATATACTATATAATAATTCCAGCAATTCAGATTTAATGATAGAAGGGTGAGTGTCTTAAAATTGAGTCCAAGAAAGGAAAGCCAAATGAGGTCAGTGTTTCCAGCTTATAGATAATTTTACCATAAAATCATGTCATTTTCCTTTGTATGTCTTATGTGGTCCTTCACTTTGGAGGAGTGTTTAGAATAGGTGAGAATAATGCAAGGTTATTTAAACCCAGAAATAATTCACAAATTTCTCTTGGTGGTTTGACCTATGAGTAATAACTCTTTCCTCTCACAAGGCAGAGGAGAAAAAAGGAATATACTTTAATCTTATTTTAGTAGAACTTCATTTTTATTATTGCTACTAGATTTGAAACTTTAAACATTTCATGATTCATGCATATTACTTCTGACTGGTTCCCAACTGATATGGCAGAGAGGAAAGCTCTAGTTTTGGAGTCAACATATGAGGGCAAGGTCCTCCCTAATGTTTGCTATTGCTAGGTTTGAGAAGCTGAGCAAGGTCTTTATCTCTCTTTCTGGGCCTCAGCATTTGCACTGTTAAAATGAAATTAATGAACTACAAAGTATCTAGAAGTTCCACTTATCTCTAACTTTTCAGTGTCATGGTATTTTCTAAAGTTGTAGATTGAGTATTTTGTGGATTTTATAGCACAAATATCCTAAAATGTTGACCCAGATGGCATCTGATTTTCAAGAAAAGAGCCAGGTCAGTCATTCTATTTGTTATCTTGCTTTTTAAAGGGTGAGAAAGAATAACTTAGCCAAAACACTGATGCAATCATGATCTGTATGGTGAGGAAGGTAACAGTCAGCCTGCCTGTTTCCTGGTTGACATGCACAGGAATTATTGTCATCATATGCTTCATGTATTGCTAAATTTATGGATTATAGTTTTGGAGTGTTGTCTTCTGGTCGTTTTAATCAAGACCAGCTATGGAAAACTCACCTTTCTTTTGTACATATATGTAATGGGCTTCAAGTTCTCATGCAAATCAGTCTGGTTAAAAGCATTCTACCCCAGAACAGAGCAGTTCAGAAGAGAGAGTAGTTTAGTTTATCATATTTATGTTCATGAAATTATAAGCTGTTTACAATTTTTGGTAAGTTATAATAATATTGTATATAAAGCCCTTTTAATAATTCCTGAGATGCTAACTTCTGATGCAGCTCTTTCACTGTATTAAAAAGCTATAAAAATAAAGCAAAATATTTGCTAGGAGTAACTCATTGTAGCACCTCAAGTTACTAGAAAACTTTTTCATATTCAGACACCATAGCCCATAAATCTAACTACTCCTAATTCTGGTTTAAATTTGTTTCAGGATTGAACACTTAGATGTCTGCATGGTGTATTAATGCACAGCTTTCCCAAAGTGACTTTAGTGATTAAATGGTAGACTAATTTTGTGCATACACCTTTTATTGAAAATTTCAAAGACTCAGTGCATTTAGGGGAAAGGCAATGTTGCCTGAAAATAGGATGTAAAACTTGGTATTGTGTACTTTAATTCAAATTCGAGAATATTGGGGCAACAGTGGGTGTTTAACTGGAACTGACCTTGGACTAGAAGGCTCATGAGAAAAAAAATCTCTCCAGCAAGATAATCTCTACTTTTAAACGGAATGTACATGAAGATGGAGTTCATGGTGCTAGCAGGTGTTGGCTAAAGCTTATGAAGTAGAGTTGAAGATGTTCATGACCAGCCAGCCCTGGGAGAAATGGGAACACTCTTTGGTGTACTTAAAAGAGAGTCTCAAAACTCTTCAAATTCCAAAGAGTTTTTAGTAGATTTTAAAAACTTTGGAGGTTTTGGTTTAAACAAGATCCTTCAATATTTTAGAGTTGTGGAATAAACTCCTAGAAATATGTATATGTTTGATTTATATTTAGATTTTAAAATATAAAAATATACTTATAAATACACTATATAAAAAAGATATGCCAGGGCTGGGGATATAGCTTAGTGGAATAAGCGCCTGCCTAGCAAGCGCAGGTTCCTGAGTTTGATCCCCAGTACCGCCAAAAAAAAAAAAAAAAAAAAAGATATACCGATTACATCTATCTTTATATCTATTGTTTGCCCATCTGTGTGTGTGTGTGTGTGTGTGTGTGTGTGTGTGTGTGTCTTTTTGAGACAGGGTCTCCCTATGCAGTTCAGGCTGGCCTTGAGCTCACTTTGTAGCACAGGCTGGTCTTGAACCTGGAATGATCCTCCTGCCTCTGCCTACTGAGTGCTGGGATTATAGACATGTGCCACCAGACCTGGCTTTGTGCATAAAGATGATAGTGAATAGATTTTGGCAAGGACAAGGAAGAAAGTCAAAGAAAAGAAACAACAAGAAAACATGAAACGAAAAGGATGCTAAGTAACAGTTTAGGTTGTAAATTGAGGTTGTAATTTCATGGGCTTAGCAAATAATTTGTGGAAAATAGTTTTATCTTGAATTTTTGTCTTTTATAACTTCTCTATGAGAAGTTACTATTAAATTGGTATTATGATGAGCTCTTTTTATTTCAGTATAAATCATCAGATAAAGTTCTATTTAAAAATCTATTTTCCTTTCCAGAAAAGGAAATTCCCTTCCAACTGTTAGGCACATGCAGTAGAGGTACAAGACAAGCAGGTTTCACAACCATGTAAATTAGTAAATGCAGAAGTTAGCTTCCTGGTTTCAATGGTTGACTTTCTTCACTTTCTCCCTCATGTCTTCATTTATGTCCTCCTAAAACTATAGACTTGCATAAAAATGACGGGTGGCATGTCCAAATGGGAATGAATCATTTTTTTCATTAAGTACATAGCTTAAAGTTTGAATCCAATTAAATATAGCATGAAGGGAAGTGCATCTGTCATCTGTTGCTGGGTTATGCTGCATGATGAATGACTCTCAAATCTCAGCACCTTGGATGAGTAAAAGCTGAGTTTTGCTCATCTTATAAGTTACTGCAGGTCACTTGTGATTGTGTCCCTTGTCCTCTTCCTTCTGAGATCCAGTGGATACAAGGGCTCCATTTAGGGACTTGAAGGGTCTCGTGTCAGAGGAAGATAACAAAGGTGTTAGAATCTTGTAATCCCTCTCAAAGCTTCTGGTTATGTCTCTTCCACTCCATGTCATTTATCAAAGGAAAAAGTTTGTTATGAATTCAAAATCTTCCTCATGGAGGGACACTAGATGTTTTGAAAAAATATAATCTGTCAGAGAATATATGAAATACAACTATCTAATGTCTTTGTCCCTGCTGGAGAACTAGGCATCAGTCTGACCAATGCCTTGCTGGTCCATCTCTTAGTTATAACTGTCTTAGTTATTATTTTGTTGCTGAGACAAAATACCCAACACAAGTTAGAGGAGGAAAGGTTTATCTCAGCTTACAGTTTGTAGGGCTTTCAGCTCATAGTTAGCTGGCTCAGGTGACATGGTAGACAAGCATCACAGAGGATAAACAGACCATGGTATAATAGGCAGAAGGCAGTGAAGCAGCAAACAGCAGCAGCAGCAGCAGCAGCAGCAGCAGCAGTAATCTGTTTCCTCTCTCCTTTTATATTCCATTCAGGCTATAAAAATATTGATTATGCACACCAAAAACCATGCTAAATCCACTCAGTCCCAGTATCACACACCGTAGGTCTGCCCACCTACAAAAGGTCCCCCCTAAGTGTATAAGGCTCTGAGGGGAGGGTGCATCTAGATACAAGCCCTGACAATTGCCATATCTTTTGAAAACAAAATAGAAAAGCTAAGGAGCAAAATTTGTGGAAAGAATATTTTGTTGGCATTCATGGTACCAAATATTTTTCAAAGTAGTGTTATGAAATGACTGTCAAACTATAACCTAAAGACTGCCTCTTCCAGCAAGGCTTCCTGGGTTAGTGCTATAGTATCCTGCTTACCAGTGCTTTCCCTTCATTTTCCTTCCTTTGAGCAGGAGCCCTTCTCTTTGAAGTAATATAAAACAAGGAGAAACATGTTTCATGTTTGTTTCTCCTACTGGGTTGGAAATTATCTGAGAGACAAAGTTGCTACACAGTAAAGTAAAAGATATTGCCCAACTATGAAGATCCTTGATTCATAACAAACCCTGACTTGATTATTCTATTGATTTCCCCCCAAATAGGAAATGATTTTAGCTTCAGGATCTTTTTGTTACTTATCTTCCCACCATTGCTATGACTGTGCAAATCACAAATAATAGTCATGCATCCATTATACAAATATCACGTGTCCACTGTGTGCCACACTCCAAGGCAAGGGCTGAGCAGTGGCATCTGGGGAACACGGTCCCTACCTTTTAGTAGGAATGATCCAGGCAAATCCAGTCATCATCCAAGCATACTATGAGAAACCTAACCAGCACCAAGAGAAAAACTGAAGAAAGCTCCAAGGACGTAGATTTGACTTATTTTGTTTCGGTGTACAGCTTTCCCGAGGAAATGAAAATGCAGCTGAGATCTGAACTCAGAGTGAAGACCGGAAGGCCATTCAAAATGGGCACAAAGACATTTGGAGAGGACCAGACCTGGGCAAAAGGGAAAGAAAAGCCAACTGGGTGGGAACAGAAAGACTAAAGTAACACACGGTGTAAGAAGAAGGGTGGGTCAGCTTGCTCAGAGTCCTGTATATTGTGTCCAGGATTTGGGTCTTTATCTTCTGAAATCTTTTACTTGCAGTTTTTTTTTGGGGGGGAGGGGGGTTGGTTTCAGGAATTGAACTCAAGATCTTGTACTTGACAGGCACATGCTGTACCACTGAGCTGTATCCCTTGCCCTCTGAAAGCTTTTAAAAGTGACATGACAAAAATCTAAATCTTTGAAATATCACTCTAGATGTCAAATGAGATGATTTGGAGAGAGGCAAACGGAAGACAGGACGCCAACAAAAGGTCTTTTGGATGAGCATAGATGGGAATTTCTGTAGTAGGAGAGGATGTATGTATATTACTACATTCAGGGCCCTTCACGTTGACACACAACCAACCATAGCTCCTCCATCACCAAACTGCAGTTCTGGAGAGCACAACCTGGGTTGGTAGGGAGGGGAAAGACCAACTCTTTCCTCGTGAAGGGTTTGCTAGAAGTGGAAGTTCAGCAAGGTCATATTTTCCAGCCTTTTTGTATTGATGAATGAGTGTGTGTGTGTGTGTGTGTGTGTGTGTGTGTGTGAGAGAGAGAGAGAGAGAGAGACACACACACACACACACACACACACACACACACACACAGACACAGAGAGAGGACTACTTTTGAGCAACAGTGTATATGTCAACATCTTTATCAGCACCTGGTATGAGTAGGGTCTGTACCAGGTGTGTCTATTTCCATAATCTTTCCACTTCTCTAGTGACCATGGAGGTCATGTTGAAAAAAAAGGTAACATCACAAGATACAAGAACCCATGATTTCTGAGTCATGGGTGCAGCCAGGAGAGCCATCCAACTGTGAACACCTGCACTGCATTTTAGTGATTAAGAAATAAATTTTTGTTATCTCACGTAATTGGAATTTATGTTTTTTGTTAGAGTAATTAATCTACCTGGCATACAAAAATAACATTTTACATGGAAAGAGGCAGCAACACGGGTGCCTGGCAGAGGAGAAGTCCCTTTTGGATTTCTTCTTGGAAATGAGGAACAACACCATCTGTAGACCATAACTACTTGGTGTTTACAACGAGTAAGTCACTATGAGAGCCCCCATTTCTCACAAGTCCCATCCTTGGTCACATGAGTATATGACTGTCGCATACAGTTAAAAAAGTGGTTTTTTCACTTCAACTTAATTTTAGCAAGTTAAAGAGACACCTGTTTTGAGTGAGGTGTCCATTCCTTTACTTATGTCACAAATATTTTGTTTATTGAGTTTCTTCAATGTGCTTTAAAATGGGATTTTGCTTGGATTGGATGTGGTGAGGTGACACTGTGGAGACAGTTGCCTTGGAGAGATGAGTTTATTGTCACCATTCATGCTGGCCTACAAGGGAAGCACTGGGGTTGCTCAGAAGACAGGAAGTAAGGGGCACCTTTGTGTCCATGTTCACAGGAAGGGATGGCAAAGGTAAGGCACTGAGGAGGCCTTGGATTGAGTAGTCCTTTGGGCAGGCCCTGAGCCAGAGAAGTGGTTTCTAGCAATCCCAGGCCTTATTCTGGAGTGTCTTAGGCAGGGGGTGATGTTCTAGACTGTGGGAACCTAGTAGGAAGAGGCAGATGGGTGTGGACTCTAGAGTGGTTGGCTTACTTATGAAAGATGCTCAAACCCAAGTTGTTTAGTTTTTAGAAATTAGCTCATTCTTGTCTGGTCTATAAGGCCCTAGGATGCCGAACATCATAAACTATAAAAAATTAAAACAACAAAATTAATAGGTAATGTATCAGACACATGCAAAAATAAGATGGTAGGGCTTATGTAAATCAAAATGGTTAAGTAATTAGAAGGACACAGGTTTGCCAGACATTTGATGGACATCATGAGTTATCCCATTACCTCCCACCTTGGAAATCAATTTGACCACTGCACATTTCTGCTAAAATTATTCACATAAATAAATACATCAAATTATTCAGAGTTAAAATAAGTCATAAACATTTTACATGTGGTAGAGAAGTTCTTGAAGAATTATGTGAGTGCTTCAGCATTTAAGTTAGAGTTTATATTGAAACATGACTCTGAAAATATGTAAAGTTCATTTTGGTCATGAAGGTTAAATGTGATATCCCTTAACAAATATCTTTAGTCTTCCTGGTTCCCAAAAGAACAGGATTCTAAGATATAGTCCAATGCATATAGCTTCGCAGAGGCTTGCTCTTTCCACTGCCAACATTTTCATACTTCAGTCATTCTAAGACAACCTTCCTTCTCAATTTTTGCTGTCTGCTGCTACTCTTTCCATGTATTCTTAATTTTTCCGGTAGTTCAATTAAAAAAGTGCTACTCATGCTAGTTTCATCTTAAACAATTTTTATGTCTTGGTGCTTTTTGGTTTAATGTGCTAGTGATGTGGGCTTTTTTTTTTTCTAGTTTGTATGAAAATCAGTACATAGTTACTAGGTCTTTAACACATCATTTGTGTCCCATGCTGTGATGCTTGAATTTCTACTTGTGTTATCCATGCCACCCTTTGGGAAATCCCAGCTGGGAAGATGATGTTTCCAGAATACTGTCAAGAATCCTCAAGAAGAACGCCTTGATTCCCTCTCTATCGTCTTCTTTAATGTCCCGGCAGCCATCATGATGACTGTCCTGAATTCCCAGACTACAGCATACTTTGTCTGGCTTCCAGGCCTCACCAAACAGGTTCTGTGCTTTCCACACTACAGTTGCTCTGAAAGTCCTGTGTGGCTCTGTGCAAGAGGCACTAAATTCTCTGCTCTTAGTTCTTCCCCCTCATCTCCCAAAGCCTGTGCTGTGTCCAATTTGCTTCCTTAGTGCTGGCTTTTGTCTTTATACTGGTGCTTTTAGGATGATGCCTAAGTATCATTTTCCATTCGGATTAAGTTTGGTGCCATCCCTGGATGCTGCCTTTTATGGTTCTTTGGTCTCAAATTCTCAACCTCATGGGTCAATCCTATCCCATCCCACTCAGTTGTTGTCCCAGGTTCAAAGAACCCTGGTAAGGTCCGCAGTTGCAGACTGCCCCTCTCCTAGTGTAAAAACAAGGCTTTTTCACATTTTCTTCCTGTGCCTGCACTTGCTCCTTTTTTCTGACATTCTTCTGTGTTCCTACTCAACACACAAAACTCGGTTTCATCACCGCCCCCTGGAAGCTGTCCCTACCCTCCCCATGCAGCATTACGTTTGTCCTGTTCTGATGTCTCGTAGTACTTACGGTCATAGCTGTAATCATTGGTCTAGACATCTGTGTCTCTTGTCTGTTCGAGTACATACAAGGTAGGGAGGTTATTTAAGTTGTCTTTGTTCTCCAGCACCTAACACAATGCCTAGTTCATTGACAGTATTTAAATGATGTTTATGGAGTGCATGAATAAATTGATAAGCTAGGAATGTACTAATTTATTTATGTACTTTGCAATAGACATGAAATTTAGTTTCTAGGTGTGATACAAAAATGGTAGGAGAATATCGTTATAATAAAATAATGTGAGGAATAAATAGCCATTGGGCTTTTCTTGCCCCTACTCTACCATCCCATCTCCTACTCCTGCCTCTACTCCTGGGCTGAGCAGACCCAAGAAATAGTGAAAGCTATTCACAAACTGGAGCAGGAAGCTACCTGTGACCAGGAGCAAAATGTCATGTTCACACCCAATCCAAGTAAGTCCTATAAAGAATATTGTTAGGCTAAACATTAAGAAAAACACTGGATGTTTACACAGCACATTTTCCCCTGGTTTAGGCTGAAGAAAAAAATGTGAAAAGGGGGAAAAAGCCAAAATTAAATAAGCCAGCTGGTTTAACTTCTTTTGCATATTTTCCATCACAATCCTCTCTTAGTTGTAAAACCTTTCTCAACCATTTTACTGCTTTTCATTTGGCTGAAACTTCAGCTTTTTCTACCTTAAAAAAATGTCAGACTAAAGGTGGTGTGGGATTGTGCCCTGGGACTCTTTTTTTTCCCACCGTTTTCCTCTCATTAGACACACACACACACACACACACACACACACACACACACAGACGCACGCACACACGCACCCACATGCACACGCGTACAAATTTTCTATCCAACTGTGTTTGGTTAGAACCAGTTTTTGATAACAGCTACCAAGAAATAAGATCCCTGCACTTTTCTGAAAAATGAAGCCCATCTTGCTTAAGGTGCAAAAAGTGTGGCAGACATGGCTCCCCACTCCCCGGCCAGCCGGTGTGCCTCCTTTCCCCGCCCACTTGTATCAGGGCTTCCTAAGAAGCCAGGGGAGCTGAGCAACAATAGCCCCTTACCGAGCTAGAAAACAGACAAGGCCTAATTTTCTTGAACTTTGATTCCAGGCTTGGAGGGGGAGGGAGAAGAGGATAAGGGAGATTTCTTATTCAATTTGTCTCTCTCTGCCTTGAGAGAGAGAGAGAGAAGGGTTCACTGGGGAATTATCAATGACAAAAATATACTGCTTGGTGTGGCCACCTGCATGTGCACATGTGGGCCTGTGTGTATATATGTGCATTTAGCAATTCTATTTTAAGAGGGATTGCTCAATGCGAGAGGCCACCCTTCCTTTTGGAAGGTGGGTGACTTGTTTCTGAGAGGCAAATCTGGCTGGCATTGTTCCAGCAGCTCACTGCACTGGATGAACAGACTTCCGGAAGGGGACTGGGATACTTGTGGCAGTTCAGAATTTCCAAGTGGTTAAGAGTAAAGTCCTTTGGAGAATGAAGGAAGAGGATGCCACAAGTCCCGCTCAGCCTTCAGACACGTACCACGTGATAATGCTGTCCGCCGGGTGATCCTGAGGCCTTCCATTCTACAGTGCCTCTTGCCAGGTTTTATTTGGATAGAGCTCAGAGATATGGCTGGCTCAATGTTTTGCAAATTGCATTCTGGAAACCTCGACCATGTGAATCCATTGCCTTATGAGTTTCTGACAGAGCAGCCCGATGCAGCAGATCCTTTCTTTTTGCAGGAGCTGGCGAGTGAGAAGTAAATCAGAGCTTTGAGCCTCCCTTGCTAGGCTGCCCCTTGCACACAGGACTCAAGGGAGACACTGCTCTCACTCCCTCCCTCACTAACAAAAGGCCCTCTAATCCCGCTTTCCTCACACAGAAACAAAGTGTAAAGCCAGCCTAGGAACTGCAAATAAAAGGCATGCTGGAGGAACAGCTGGCACATTAGTGCCCCCGAAAGCACTTGCTGGCACCTCAACAGGAAACCAAATCGTCCTGTCTCCATGGGGCTGGGGATGGATTTAGTTTTGCAACAACACGATCAGGTATATTTTTACCAAATAAACACAATTTTGGCAGAAGTGTAAGCCTCGTTAGCCAGTAAATGCTTCGGGTACCGGCTTTCACATCTTCACCCTCCTCTCCAGCCGGTACTGTTCCACCGTGAATAAAATGAGAGCTGGGAAAAGCTGAGAACGCCCACAAATGCTACAAGTTAGAAGAGATGCCTAGACTCCCATTTTATGATCAAATATGTCTTTTCCTCATCAGTCACTGCTTAAACAACCCTCAGTGATTTTGTTGGCGTGTTCTGGAGTCTTGAATCTTGCCTACTAGCTGGCCATGTTTCTATTTAATTGCATGTTTTCGAATCCTGTGTCTTGTGTGTTTTACCTTTTCTCAAAGCAAACCCAGCCCAACTTTTGGGAAATCAGAGGCAGGTTAAGCAAAGAATTGTGCTTAGGAAACAACATCCCTTCTTAGAATGACTTGATGTCAATGTCCAGTGATTCTTTGGGACTCACGAGGAACAAGTTTTAGGAGCATGGCCAGCTTTTCTTAGAACTTCTGCCAGGCCCATCCTGGGAATTCTCAGCTGCTTGTGTGTCAGCTTGTTGGAGATTTGTTGAGAAAGTGTAAGTTTTAGTTAATTCCAACAGCTCCTAAAGTCACATGGAAATATCACCCAAGGGTCCAGATACTTTCTCTAAGGGAGAGACAACTAGAAGAGAGAAGCAAAAAGAGGATTCTGAGAGCAAGAAAATAGAATCACAGAACAGAAAGAACATTCACATGGGATTCAGGCAGCCAACAGGGAAAATCTCAGAGAAAGAAGCTCTTCTCTTTTTCTGAATGCACTCCCAATTCCCCATGGCTCAAAGCCGCTCATAATTGAGCTTTGAATTGGAGTGCCTCCCTAGGCTGCCGAGTGTGATCACACTTAATTTCAAGTAGCAAAGTCCATTTCAACCCATATTTTCACACTGAAGGGTGAATCTGAATAATAGCTATATTGCAGCTGGGTCTGGAATGATTTGCCCAGCTGACATGAATGCTACTTTTGAAAAAGAGGATGTGTTTAATAGTTCAGAAACAACCTCTGCCTGACCCTACAATCACTTCAGGAATCCTGTTAAGGGCATCTCTTTCACTGCGCTGGTGAGAAAGGATTATTGTCTCCAGTTGTTCCCTCCTGGGTCTCAATCACTCTGGCTCTGCTGGGATATTTCACCCTAGCCTACCCTAAGCCCTGTCAAAATGTCCAGCTTCTTTTCATTTCCCTGATACCTTGGCTTAAGAGCTGAACTTGATTTTCTTTGTCTTCCTAGCTTCTGACCAAGCCTTCTCTGGGTTTCTTTGGCTTTGTTTCACAGCTCTGAATGGGAGTTATTTCCTAAGGTTGGTCCCTGGTGCTTCAGTCCAAGGAAGCCGGACTCTTGAGAGGTCCAGGATGGCAGAGCAGTTCCAGGTCTCGTGTGAAGACAGAGACAGAACAACTTCTGGAGGAACATTTGAGCCCATCTCCTCTTTTGCCTCCTCAGCCTCATTAGGAGGCTCCCCTCTCCCCCAGTCTCATGGCCATGTGCTATGTCCCATGCACATTCTTCACGCAGACTGGAAAGGCAGCAGCTGACTGAGCCCAGTCAGGATCCACCCTGGATCTGAACAACTTCCATGGAAACAAATACTGAAGGGTAGGGTTGAACAGAATGGAAATTCCTTTAGGAAGCTCAAGGTGGGAATGAACATTGGAAATCAGGACATTGCCCTTCGTTGTCTTTCCTTAGAAAGTCATGGACACTCTGGATTTTAATGGCCTGTCTGGATATGAATCCCAAGTCATTGTTTTTGACCAAGATCCCTCCTCATCTTTATTTTTTACTTTTTTATTTAAAAAATAAAAGAACGAAAACATATTAACAAATACGCATACATTTACAAAATAACACAAGAACAATACAAGCAATACTGAGATTCAGACAAGGTGATAGGAAATTAACAATGGTTGTTGTATTACATACTGATTTCTTCAAAGTGGTTACTCAGGAAAACAAATATAGACACATACGATTGGTCGAATAATTAGTCATTAACTGTTCCTTTCAATAAAGTGATAGAAGTCATCAGTACAAGTATGTTAGCTATCCTGTATGTACATATAAACATAATTTTCCTTTTCTTTCTTTTCTCTTTTCCATCATCCCACTTGCTCTTTACTTTTGAGCATTTTCCTTTCATTTCACAATGTCTACCATACCTCCTAATTTTATTCACTCTTTCAAGTTCTTACACTAGTGAGATAATACGTTGTTTATACAAGTGGGTCTGATTTATTTCACTTATGAGTATTGTCTCTAGTTGTGATCACTTACATATAAAAGCCTTGAGTTTATCTTTCTTTATAGCTGAGTAATATTCCATTATATAAAAATACCACAATTTTTTTATCCATTCCTCAGTGGATGGACATTTGTGTTGCTTCCACGATTTAGCTATTACAAATTACGCTGCTACAAACATGGGTGCACATATATCACTGTGATATGATGCTTTCAGTTCTTCTGGGAAAATACCCAGAAGGGGAATAGTTGGGTTGAATGGGACCTCTAGACCTAGTTTGCTGAGGAATCTCCAAACTGATTTCCACAGTGCTTTCACCAGGCTGCCTTCCCACCAGCAATGGAGAAGAGTTCCTATTTTTCCATAGCCTCTCCAATATTTGTTATTGGTTGATTTCTTTTCTTTCTTTTTTTTTTTTGGTACTGGGAATCAAACTGAGGACCTTGTGCTTGCCAGGCAGGCACTTGTGCCACTGAGCTATATCCCTGGCCCTGTTATTGGCTGATTTCTAAATGCTAGCCATTCTCACTGGGGCAAGATGAAATCTCAGTGTTGTTTTAATTTGTATTTCTTGAATGACTAATGATGTTGAACATTTTGTTATGCATTTATTTGCCATTTATATTTCTTTGTCTGAGAAATGTGCATTCATCTCAGGTGCCCATTTCTTGACTGGGTCTTTGAATTTGGAGGGGCTGGTGCTTTTTAATTCTTTATATGTTCTAGATAGAAGTCCTTTGTCCAAGGGACAGTCAGCTAAATTTTTTTTTCCAATTTCTGGGTTTTCTTTTTACTCTGCTTGTGATTTCTTTAGATGTGCAAAAACTTTTCAGTAAGATGAGATCTCAGTTACTGATTCTTTGAAGTACTTCCTGTGCAGTTTGGTTGTTTTTCATGAACTCTCTGCCTACCCCTATGTCTTCAAGGTTTCTACTTACTTTCTCTTTTAATACTGCCTCATCTTTAGCAACACATTTCCTTCAGTGTTGCTATCTCTAATCCTACATATTTGGCTACTCACCATCTTGTCTTCTTTGTCTTCCATTTCCCTCAAACTGGGCCTAGCTTGTAACTATTCCACTTCTGTTTATGGTAACATCTCTGTCTTTACCATGTAGGGTCTTCTCTATAATCTCCCTCTCCCCCAGCTTATATCAAATTAGTTACCAAGTCCTGTTGATTCTTTCTTGGAGGGACGACTTTCAATACTCCTTCTCTTTCCATTAATCAGTTATCATTTAAGGCCATATGCCTAAACCATTGCTTGATAGACCATTTTTCCTTTAATCTCTTCTGCTCTGATATATCCTGTGAACAGTTACCAAATAAATCTTCCAAAACAACCCTTCAGACATGTCACTTCTTGAAAAAATTTTTACTCCTATTATTTCAAGATTTAGCACAAACTTCTCAGGATCATATTGAAAACGGAATTATTTTTTTTCTGTCTAAATCCAGTCTAGCTTTGGAAATAAACCTTTCAACAATTTTTCTACTACTACTACATATGAACCTTTCATCAGCCATAAAGTTTTACTCGTAATCTCTCCAAACATAAGCACTATTTAAAGGTAGATGGTATAGGTTTGATTCCATAGCTTGCCACATTTCTTAGTCTTCAAGACTATCCACGTGCTTTCAGGAGCCTTAGATTTTAATGTACATATGATTAATAAGTGAAGCATAATTAAGATCATGTAATAAAGTATGTAAAGAGCATGATAAGTTCTTTGTAAAAGTTTATTATCAGACAATGAATGGAAGTTCTTGACATTAAGTACTAAAATACCCTTTCAAAGCCAGACATCTGAAACTCTTGACCTATCTATGAAGCTTTAGCTCTTTCGTCTTACATTCTTGCATGTGAACTCAGTAATAAACATTAGCTTCCCACTCCTTGGACAACAAGTTCTGGACAGCATCCATGCTTTGATCATACATCTCTTCCTCCTTTGCCTACTGAGATAACTGCACTCAGCCTTTGGGAACGAGAGTCAAGGTCTTCTCTTCTGTAGACTTTCCTTACTTTCACAGTATAAATGGATCCATTCCACCTCTAGGCTCCTATGTATATCTGCAGTGTTAGGTCCCTATTTATTCTCTTGGTTCATATGCTCACTCAGTACCTGGGGTCATTTTATTCCTCTTGAATTCCACTATACGTAGCTTGGGGAATGTTCAATACAATTCTATGTCTTTTCTTCCTTCTCATGGCATTTTAATCCAGAGGAAAATGAGGTATCAGAGATCGCTCTGTGCTTAAAATTCTTCAGTAGATTCCACATGCTTTCCAAGCTGTTAACCATGATCTGTAAGGAGCTGTGGGTTGTGGACTGAATGTTTCTCTAGTTTCCTCAGAAAGGTTAGGGCTATGCCCCGGACAGACTGGCCATGTCTCTCCCATTCTGACACTAACTCGTGCCTTTTCAGGGCCTTTCACAGGCTCCTCCTAGGAGCGACTCTTTCCTTAGCTCTTCATATACCTGGCTTTTCATCCATCAGGTTCAGCTTCTCCTACAAGCTGCCCTTGACCAATCTACAGGAAAAGTAATCCTCGTACTGGAGTTACTCTATTGTACACTCTAGCATATACTTATTTATTGCTTTCCCTTGAAAAATGCATCTGTATCCTTGTCTTGTCTCAGCGTTTATGTCGCCATTTAAATGTAAGTATCTCCACGGTGCCATCCGACTTCTTTGCCAGCCTTATAAGGTTGCCCCCCTCTACACTTTCAGCCTCTCTTCTGTTTGCTCCCTGCACCATAAGCTTATTGGGGAGTTTTCACACTTTTCAGACTCAGTAGCTTCATTCTGACCCTCGAGTCTTCACACTCATCATTTCCTCTGTTGGAAATCTTTGTCCTCAGCTCTTTCAATGGGGGTGCTTTCCCCCACTCATTTCTTTTCTTTTTTTTTTATTTTAAAAGTAAAAGAACGAAGACATATTAACAAACAGACACAAAGTAGCATAAGAATAATACAATCAAAACTGATCTACAGACAAGGTGACATGGACTCAACAATGGTTGTTGCTTTACAAATTGATAACCTCAGAGCTGGGGATATAGCTCAGTGGAATAAGCGCTTGCCTAGCAAGCGCAGGGTCCTGAGTTCAATCCCCAGTACCGCAA